>JARVGW010000278.1:16767649-16780797 GCA_031762495.1 Anablepsoides rubrolineatus | reverse complement strand
GTATAAGAGTGTCACTGATGCATATCAGTATGCTTTAGTTTTGTTACAGGTTTATATAATCAGTTCTGCTGGTTCTTAATGTCAGCTACAAGCAAGAATTAGTTGATATCTACTGAGTTAGCATTTTGCTCCCAGTAAAGAGATTTGTTTTTGTAACCATGTTGACTGAACTTTGCACTGCTTGGAATTAAATTGACCAAAAAAAACAAAAGAAAAAAAATGATTGGATGAGAGGCTGAGACCATGCAGGGGTCTGTAATATTTAAAATCTAAAGCAGGGATAAGAGCCTTGAACTAATAAAGTAAAATATTTAAGTAGAACTGAGCGATAGGTGCAGGGAAGATAAGTTAATGGCTTGTGGAGGTGGGAGGAAGGATATGTAAGAAGTTGAAATGAAATTAAACTGACATACATTGCAATAACTTGAAATATTTCATGCTCAAATGCATAACCATTGTACTTCGTTTGTGAACGTTTGAATCAAACTAAAATAAACACTTACTTTAGTGATCTCATTGGCGGGGCCTCATTGCTGGGGCAGATAGAAGTCACCCACAGGCCGGACGTGGTCCACATGCTGTTAGTTGCCCGTCCCTGACCTGGGGTATCCTCCAGTGGACATGTCTAAAAATACCTTAAGAGAAGTCTTCAGAATGCATCCCTATGTCAAACCATCTCTACTAGTTCCTTTTGATCAGGATCAGCAGCTCTCCTTTGAGCTCCTCCCAATTTTTTTTTTAATTGCCTAATTTAATTGTTTGAGCATCATTGCAAACATTATTGTAAAATATGAAATCATGCTTTTATTGTAGCTAAAGTACAAACTAATATGTTGTGCATAGCATAATGTGCAGGTATTAGGTTGATGCACCAGAATGCACCTGAGAATGTCAACAACAAGGTTCAGATGTTTTCCTGCTGGGTTGCAGTCATGAAATGTGCACGAAGGGGAAGAAAAAATGAAAAGAGGGGATTGATGAAGTTGGTAGAGGGGGTGGGGGTGCAAGTGAGGGAGATGGCAGTGAGATTTAAATTTGCTGAGTGTGCTGTGTGAAGTTAGTGGTAAATACAACACGAATGTGCTACATCAGTAAGACACCAGGAGAAATGGTGTTTGTCTTTGGTTTCCGACAAAGACTTCAGGGAAATTCTGGAGGATGTTATTGTGATGTATCTAAGGTACCTTTGTTTTTCATTATTTTATGATTTACAAGTATTATTTGGGATTACAGGTAAGAAAATATACAATTCATAATTAAATGTGATCACCTGTAAATTGTCCTGTGGTTGTATTTTGATATTTGATTGCAAATGTCTGCTTTATATATCTGCCAAAGAACATTTTGCTTGAATTATGATGCCAGTAAATGTAACAATTGTTAGTTGTATGCCTTTTTTTAGTGGACTTTGTGAGTAGGTGTGAGTTACGTTAGAAAACATGGCTTAGTGCATTTGATTACTTTTCAACGTTCACAATTCAATAAAAATAGGACAACATTGTGTCATAATACCACTGGTGTTACTCCTACACTGGTGTTGCTTAATTAGTAACACAGTTGTCAGTTTTGTAGTTTTGTTGGGGAGAAAAAAAAACATTATCTGGGATTAATAGACAAATTGTAACACACACAATTGCTGAGACATAGTTTGTAGGCAATCTTCTGAAGTTCAGTTTATCTTTGTTACCAAATGTTACCCAAAATACTATTGGTAATGTAATAGTTCAGAATTTAAATGTTGCACCCGCAGTAATGTGGGATTGCTTTAGGCCTCCTGGATCCTAGTATTTTATAAATTTTAGACTATGAATGGAAAAAAGTAAAAAGAAATGTGGGACAATGTTTTAGTGGTCAACAGTCACCCAACATCAATAATATTTTTTAAATTAATCCTAATTAATCTTTCGGTGTAAAGTTTGCATGTTCTTCTGATACTTGTGTGTCTGTTATGTGTGATAAACATGTGACCTGTCAAGAGTCAACCCTACACTTTTCTCTGTAATGCAGAGAAGCCCAGCAGCCATGCTAACTAAATTCAGCTAATACTTGCAGATTTTGGCAACTGATAACTATATTTAATGCAATGTATTGATAACACTTTAAACAGTAACACTGGATGTTTAGTTTAATACAGTGTTATAAAATTATTCCTCCACAATTGGAAGTGGTAATAAAATAAATCAATGTTTCTTTTTGGTGCATAAGTGTGTTTTTCATACAGAAAATGTAAAGGCTCATATAATCTAAGCTGAATGTTTCATCACTCATTCACCTTATGGCTCTTTGTTACACAGATGGTTGACATTGAAAAAAAGTCCAGCTTCTGTTCAGAGGACATGAGTGGGTTTTTACTTTGTTTCATTAGTCTGCCCACAGAGGACATCTTTGGCACTTCCTGTAGAAACATGGCATTGAATAATTTCAACAATAAACAATGTTTAATAACTTCTAAAGTTCTATGCACATTTTATTTAAACTTCAGTAAAAAGACTCCATAACTACTTAATTCGGCTGCTTTTCATTTTCAGTATTTCAACATAAATTGCAGACTTTTTACAGAAACACTTTTTTTTAATAAGCCTATCTTGCCTTTCTATTGCTAATATTAATATTTACTGACTTAATATTTAGACTTCAGTAATCATTTTAAACAACTTTTATCCAACACTTTTTTCCCCCACTGCCTCTCTCTGTCTCTCTAGATGCCAGGCCTTTTGTCCAGTCCTGTGTTTCTGACAGTCATCTGGTTTTTATTATCTTGGTCACTGGGCCCCAGCCATGCTCAGATTTGGACAGATGAAGGTAACACACACACACACACACACACACACACACACAAATACACTTCAACGTATGTTTATGATGATATTAATGAAAAACCTCTTGTCAGGGCACTGACTCGTGCCTCCAAACAGACCTAGGTGTTATGTTAAGGATCAGGCATGGATTCTTTTCAGAACTATTTTGGGTGCTCCTGATCTAAGGCACTTAGGATATATAAAGCTTCAACTTGTCCTTCAGGCACAAACTCGAGAGGTGTGTTAGTTCTGATTCTCGTCAGCTGTTCAAAGTAATCTGACAGTTTTATTCTTATAGATTTATTAGGTAAATAACAGGGCTGTTCTTCTGCTTTGTGATTTTTATTGCTGCAATTTCTTGCAGCACATAAATGCTTTTTTTCCCCCTTCATCTATTGTTATTGTCATAATTGCACCACAAGGAAAAGCTTGTACACCAGAGTAAGTTAGGACACAACTTCTTTAAAATAATGACCTTTTAACAAGTCATTCATGTGCATATAAAAATATATATGCCAACAGGGTTAAAAGTAAGATAACACTGCTTAGATGTCTTGTGCAGCTGAACCGTTCAGTAACATTAGTGATGTTACAGGTGAACCATAAAACAAAAATGTTCATAGCAACTTAGCCTATTAAAACAGTATAATTAAGCCCTCATGACTAAAACACCTTTTCAGCTGTTTTGAACATCAAATGCTAATCTTGTAAAGTGAGACTCTGTAAATGTTTTACTGATAAAACTCACTTAATTTACCCTCCATTCTATATGTGATTGGAAATATTGCATCTTTCTTACTTTCTCTCGTTCGTTCTTTCTCTCCTTCGTTCTTTCTCTCCTTCGTTCTTTCACTTTTTCTTTCAGCAACATTAATCAGTGAACAAAGAGAACCTTTTGCTCATAAACTTTCAGACGAAGCTGTCAAAATTTTCCCCGTCTCATTTATTCTATCCTTCAGCAGCTCCTCGGTCCACGTTTTATTGTTTGGAAAGTACTGAGTTTCATCCAGTTTGCAAATTCTTATGTCTGCTTTGCCATCTGATTTTAATGTCAAGAAGAACCTGCAGTATTTCAGTGCATGTTGTGTGCATGTTTTTGTGTGTGTGTGTGTGCATGTGCGCAAATACGTGTGCCATGGTCTGCAAATACGGGCCGTTTTGTGTGTCTGTGTGCGCTTGTGCACATGTCGACGTGCTTTTGCCAGAAGCAGAATCAGATATGAGTGGAACGCTGCGGGTTTGGGGAATAATGTACTTTACTGCCAATAAAACATGAATGCACACATTCAGAGCAGCCAATTCTTTGCAGTGTACCAAGGCCCCAGGTACATACGCACACACAGAAACTGAGGGAGGATAGAGTGTGTGCATTTGCAGTGGTTAAATAGAGTTGGGGAAAAAATCTAACAAAGACAAAGCTAAATGAAAAGACTGATAGAGAAATTGAATCAATTAGGAGAGGAAAAATGAGAGGACATATGTGATCATTTGGTTCTATGACTTAATTACATTCACTTTTTTGCCAGATCTGGTTGTACACTTGTTGATGTTTCATGTTTCTTTACCTCAGCCAAAAGCTGTTCCTCTGAAACAGAAAAAAACAACGTTTTACTCATTGGGGAGTAACAGTAATATTAACTGGCTCACGTTTTGCTTATTTTAATATAGAAAATCTCTTCTTATTCCAAGTTCACCCGCTGCTCTAAAAAATATCAGCTCAACCGCAAAATTACTAGGAAACGTTTATTTTTTTTTTTTCAAGCTGTTTTATTTTATGCAGAAAGCCAGCCAGAAGAAAAAAAAGTTATTCAAAGGATTTCCCGTAAACTCTTTAGGTTTTGAGTAGGTGTTAAACTAAATTCTGATGTATTTTTTATTTTTTTAAATATGAGATAACATTTGTTTACGCATACAACCAATGTTAATTAAATAACCTATGCATGTTTTTTTTTAATTATCTGTCTTTGAAAGAGTTAAAACAAGTATGTGGGAAAATTAAAGCAGAACAAGCACACAGCTGATATAGGTTGTTGCTATAGGAGCAGAGGCCAGCAGGGAGTGTTCATGCCTCAGTGGCTGGGAATTAATGAAGCTGTTTGCGTGGCACACCGACAGTCAAGTGATGCGTTTTCCCTCTCAACATCTACCATAAATGCCAGCTTTCACATATCAAAGCCAAAATAAACATCCACTCATACACTTGGTCATACACAAGATAGAATATCAACTTTGCAAATTACTACAGTCACCACAAATATTTGCTCAGCTATACACTGCACCTAGTATTTCTTCAAATCAACACCATCGTCAAATGTTGTGTGTGTTGGCAGACAGGTGCTGATTTCTCCCAAAGATATTGACACAAGCTGTTGTTCCTCTCAGTAAAGATACAACAAACATTTTATTTTGTGGTCAGCTGAATCTACAGATATAAATTCATCACTGACTGGTGGATTTTTTTAAAATTTAATTTCTTTTGCCAATTCATAATTTTGTTATATTTGACAAGTTTTCAAAATCAGGGCAGCGATAACTAATTTAAAACACTTTTTTTTTTCTTTAGACAAATAAGTGTTTCATTTAACAAAATATGACAACTGCTTAAGTTGAATAAATATATATTTTAACACCCTTAGAACTTACATTTTAAAATTATATATAGGAAATCATTCTTAAATAATTCTTAAACACATTAAATTGTGAGCGACAGTATGCTATTTCTGCTGCAAATTATTTTTTACTCGGTAATTGATTACCTATGCACAAGTATTGAATCAAATTTGTTAGCTGATTAATTGGTAAATCACTAGAGCTAGAAATATATTCAAAATTTAATTACTTTAATTTGGTTAGTTCTATGGTGGAACATATTGTTAACAGACTCACTTTGTAATTACAGTAACATGTTAGATTTGTCAAAATAGATAAGCGAACAGTCCAATTAGCCCTTAATGTTATGGAAAGACCCTCCTGATTCACGAGAAAACTCAAGTTTTTAAAAAAATGTCTGTTTATCATTTAATCATTAGTCGACTGATACAGTCAGTCAACTTGAATTAATTAATCAATAACTTGCATCCCTAATATGTCATCTTTAAAATGGCTCCAATGTACAAAAATGTTAGAATCCTGTAAGACAGAACCTTTTTTTTCCCAGTAAGGCTGTTAAAAATGCTATACACAACAGGTAGATTTCATTTACACTAGGTGTTGCTTTTACACAAAAAAACGACAACACAAAAAACATTTTGAATAAAGTTGAAGAATACAGATGTAATTTTAATTTTTTTAGTGTTTTCTGAAAGTTTGTTATTTAAGATGTCCCAGAGTAGATTTCCTCAAACAAAGTGATGTTTTAAAAATATCAGTAGCATACTTTTTAAAAACGCACATTGCTTCAGGATATGTGCCAAAGACTCCTCAGTCTGCTGTCTGCAGGGTCCCCAACCTTCTATGGTCATGTTATTGTAACGCTGCAGGCTGTTCACTAAATGACTGAGCTTAAGTCGCATTAATAGATACAATACAGACACGCTGTATGACAGATTGCTCACTGTGCACATTCTATAATCAAGAATAAAATGTGCTTTAATGCTTGGCGTTGTGTCTGTGACTGTTTGCAGTGTCAGAGGTGCAGTACGGGCGCTTGGACTCAAACGTGACGCTGGAATGTGGGAAGTCAGAAATCGGGTGAGAAAAACAAAACTAGAAGCTTATCGGAGGGATTTAAGTTTTTTTTTTGTCAACGTAGCTGCTTTGAAAATGTGTCCAACAACCACAATCGTGGAAGCTGGACAGAGTTTATAGTTCATCAGTCTTCAACCTTGATAACTTTACTGTTAGTTATGTACATGTGGACATTAGATCAAAACAACATACGATTTGAAAATTATTTGAGGATTTACATGTGAAAATGTCTCAACATAATAACTGTAATACCACATGGTCCTGACCAGGATCCCTGTGGAGTGGCGCCACAACCACAGCTTAGTGTTGCCGTGGCACAAAGTGACATCAGACGGGCGACTAGTCCTCTATCACGTCGACCAATCGGCACAAGGCAACTACAGCTGCTATGACAACAATGGGATCCTCCGTTCCATCAGCCTCAGGCTTGGCCGTAAGTGATGCTGTAACTTCTTCAGGTTCACATAAAAGATTTTAGAACAGTTTAAAAATGCTCCAGATCAATGGTTTCTTTCAAAAATGGCTTTATGTTTTTGTTACTTTTGAATTAAATTTTACATCTTATCTAATCATTCATTATTAATGATCTTCCCAACATTTTAATTATATTTTTTGTTCATAAGAAGACTATTTATTTAAAAAAATGATAATCAGAATAGAGGTTGTCCTTTTTTAGAGGAACTAGATTATATCAAGCATCACAAAGCCCTCTTCTTCCTGTTACTGTCTTATACAGGAAGGGGCTTCCGAAGTGAGCTTCCTTCAGAGTAATAGGGAGTTTTGGCTTGTGGTGGCCATAATAAAGATTCTTATTTAAAATGGGGAGAGTAGGGTCAAATACTTATGCCCAAGGACAAGCCTTGCATGTGTCGTACGTTCTGGAAAAAAAAAAAAAAAGAGTCTGTTTTGTATTGAAGTTAAAGTTCTGACTGCTGTTTCTCAGATCCCCCTGGGCTGCTGAGTATTTCCTGCCAAGTGCCCAATCACACACATGTTCGCTGCTCCTGGAGGGAATCTGTAAAAACCTTCCTGCCAGCCGGGTTCAACGCCTCCTTCAGGTAAGAGCCGGTTACTGCATCTCAGCTGTCACATTTAGAAAAGGCAGTTTAAACCTTCCCTTCATCTTCATAACATGAAAGTGTTTTGTCATTTTTAGCTTACACTTGTGTCTGTTTTTTTTTTACCTGAGAAAATAAAATACTTTTACATCTTTGCTTTCAAGAGGGAAGAGTCAGGAGTGGAGGCCTTGCATCATGGACGTCACCCACAGGCACTGTGATGTACACCATCCTGCTTTCTGGCAGACCATCCACATGCTCAGAGTCATTGAGACGAACGCTCTTGGGTCCGAGACAACATTGGCCCACTTAAGACTACATGAGCTTTGTAAGATCACATAAGATAATGGGGGAAAGTTTGATTTGACATGCAGAAAAAAAGCATTTGCATCAGGGTAATAAATCAATGCTAGTCTGTAAAATAATAAACTTACACAGGAGTTATTTTCTTAACATTTCTCTGACAAGACTCCTTAGTTTACCTTAAAAAGCCATCAATTCAACTGATAATCCATCAGCTGAACAAGTGCTTTTTAGCTATTATTTTCTACTGTTATGAGCAGCCTTTACACAAACAAGAGCAGTGAGTAAATTATGGTTTAACTCGATTGGTGCTTGGTGATATAATTTTTATCTGCCTGTGCTTTCTTTGTAGTAAAACCTGATCCTCCAGAGTCGGTGTCTGCAAAAGAAGTGGAGGGTTTTCCAATGAAACTTAGGGTCACATGGCACTATCCTTCTTCCTGGCCACGGGAACACGCTTTCCCTCTTCTTTTTCAGATCAGATACAAGCCTCACGGTTCTAAGATCTGGTCTGAGGTTAGTAAAACATAAGCTCTTCTTTTTATTTTATTAAAGGAGGTGAGCCTAAAGTGTGACGCAGTGTAATTAAGTTTGATAAACTCACTTCAAACTAGGAGAAAATTTACATTGAAATATAAATACTATTTTAAACGTACATTAAGATTGCACACAACACACATGTTGGTCACAGTGTTTCACTCATTTAATTTTTTCTTTTACTTGTAAAGTAAGCATCTCAACCCTCATGCTTATTCTTGCTGCAGCATTGTATGTGTGTGTATGTGCAGATTCAGTGTCATCTCTATCTCTGTAAACAGAGTTTCACAGAGGACGATGAAGTTGTGATATCCGACGCCCTGGCAGGTCACCTTCATCAGGTTCAGGTTCGAGCCCGGGACGAGGTGAATCCTGAGAGCCAGTGGAGTGAGTGGACCCAACTGCATCTCGTCAGACCATGGGAAGGTGGGTGAAGAAAGAAAGACAAATGCACTATTAGCCAATTTCGTTCGTCCGTCCGTTTTCTGCCGCTTATTCGGGGTCGGGTCGTGGGGGCAGCGGCCTAAGCAGAGAGACCCAGACTTCCCTCTCACCACCTCAACTGGCTCCTCTCGACGTGGAGGAGCAGCGGCTCCCGGATGACTGAGCTTCTCACTTAAGAATAATTAACAAATAGTAACAAACCTAAATATTCACAATATACTTGTAGCATATGTAATAACAAAATATCCATTTACTACATGATATTTTAACTCACCATCTGTAAAATTTGTTAAGTTTTGTTAAAGTTGTTGTCTATGCTAAGGTCCATTAGCTGTGGCAGCCATTTTCAACTGGGTTATCTTTCCATCTGCTTGCCTGAAATCTTATACATTATAATCATAAATCTATTTAACTATCATTTTCCCATTATCTCACATGACTGGTTATTACTTATAGTTGTTTTATTCTCTTAATTGTTTTTAATGTGTTTAGAGTTCTATTGGGATCTTATTGTTGACCTTTGTAAGGTGACCTTGGGCGTTTTGAAAGGGGCCTATAAATAAAATGCATTAATCTTTATAATTGTATATGTAAATTCCTTAATATTCATTCAGTGGTTACTTTGATATTTTGCTAACACTACAGGAAAATGAACAAACTTGGATCTACAGTATATACTCAAACCCTTCTCTGTTCTTCATGTCTAACTGTGTGTCTGTTTCTTCCTTTACAGAAGACCCCAACCCTGGCCCTGAGGAGAACACAGAGCCTCCTGACTGTAATGGTTTCTGCATAGAACCTTCAACTTCCACAAAGCCAACCCGTAAGACTTTTTTGTTTATACAGTTTAAAAAAAAGCAACAATCCTCATGTTATAGGCAACCATAAACCCTGGTAATAGCAAAACACTTCTTGTGTTAAAAAGTCAAAGTTTTGAATTTAAATTGTATATATCTCAGTCTAGTTTGGCATCTGGTATTGTGAGCTACGAGCTTCATAGTTAAATACAAACTACAGGAAGCGTGTTTTACGTCTTGTTGTTTTGGCAGCAATAAGACACCTAATCAGTCATTAAAAGCAGCATTATTTTCAGAACCACTATTTACAGTTATTACAGGCAACCTAGAGCCACGCATGGACATGATTGGACTCATCATCAAATTGCATATAATTGCAGTAAATTGCACCTGTAGGGTGTTGTGTTTTGTGCAATACTATTTGTTCTCTGGATGAAAAGTTAAGTAGATAGCAGCTCACGTGTACAGTACAGCTGCAAACACGCACACGCTCCGGTGGTGTATATAACCAACTTTAGGTTTAGATGTTTTTTTTTTACTGTTTGGAATCTGTGTGTGTGTGTGTGTTATCATTTGCAGATGTGCTCACAAATTTTTTTTTTTCCACAAAGGAGAAGGAATTTCACTGTTTTTGTTGTGTATTGTTGTGCATGTGTTTGTTTTCCAAAGTGTAATTAGTGCATGTCTGCACAAACGCTATAACTGCAAATTTAGGATGAGCTTCTAACCAGGGAGCAATTTAACCCAAGACAGTTTTTTTTTTTTTTTTGGTCTTTCACAAAAAATCTTTTTCTTCTTTTTTTTTTTTTTTTTAACTGAACTATGTGGTGTTGCCTATTTATTTTGAATGTGTCATTCAAAACTTAATTTTTATCTTAAACTTTTTCTTTATCACATCATCTGTTTTTCTATTTCAATAAACTTTTTCATTATCTATGAACTACATTTTTCTCTCCCACCTGCTTGTTTCACTGATGTCCACTTCTTCCTCTTCCCATACAGATGCTGTAAATGGGGATGAAGGTAATTTGGGTCTGGTGATTCTGCTGGTTTTGTTCTCAGTCTTTATCCTCACCACCGTCCTTTCCCTCATCTTTATTGTATGGTAAGATCCACATAAAGCACGCACACACAGCTCAAAGCTGTGTAATCCATCTCTGAGGGAGATTTTGCATAACTCTGTTGCATTTTCCCAGGATGAGACAGAGGCGGACCGAACACGCCACCAAACAGGAGCTCGCCTCTATGGTCAAGATGAAGTCGATCCCAATTTAAAGACGTCCCTCGTTTGCAAAGTAATTCAAGAGCAACTTTTTTTATCGACATGTTTTCTGTGCATGTGTTGTGTCCAAATGTTAAGTAGATATCGGTAGATTTTAAGCTTTTTTTTAATGTTGTTTTTATCTATTTGACAGATTTATCTGTAGGTTTGGATGAGAAGCAGCCTCTGTGTGAAGCTAATTAAAACCATAACTTCACATAATTCTTAAAGAACTCCACGGAATATCCTCAAACGGGCACTAAGCCAGTGAGAGGAGTGGAGGAGTTGATGTTTTCTCTTTTAAGTTTCAAAGAGCTGCTATAAACAACTTAGAGACAACCCCTCAGATAACCAGCCAGCTTGTGATTATAAGGCTGGCACACACACCTGCTATGTCTCTCTATCCTTGTGGGGACTTTCCATTGACTTCCATTAATTTTTTGGAAAATGTATATACCCTAAAACTAACCTAAAGTCAATTTACACCTTGGTCCTAAGCCTAACCCCTCACCCAAAATCAGTCTCCGAAGAAGGAGCATCCGGTCCCCACGAGGCTGCATTTTCCTGAAAAATCGTCCTCACCAAGTAGCAAATACAAGGGGGCACACACACACACACACACACTGATTATAACCCTGTAAATATTTCTGCATAGTTCCAATCCCACTCTGCTATTTAAATATGCACTTTCAAGGCAGCAGCTAATTACATGTGTCATTTTCATTTATGTGTTTTTTTTACAGTTGTATTTTCTCTTCCTTGCTCATCCTCATGTATTCCCTTCTTTCCCTCCTTTTTTTTTTACCAACTCGTCTCAGGTTGAGTTGATGCATCAACTGCCTGTCAGCTAGAGAAGTGAGTAAACACAGAGACACCCTGGTTGTCTTACTTCCAGCCCCAGCTTCCAGGATAAACTCGTGGAAGTGGATGCTTATTTGGATTTCACACCTGACAGCGTGGTGAGTTTTAAAAAGGCTTCCCTGGACAAATTCAGTGGTGTCATCTAACTGAGCTACCCGTAAAAGAAAAAAAAGATTCAGCAGACTCCAAACATGCGGGAAAACAGACCTTGCTCTTTTGACTCCAGCAGTGTTTAGTCTTTATTGGACCGAAGGATAAACGCTGCAGCAGGGACATCTGAGATCACTCACAAATGATGCTGCTTTAGGTGGGACGACTCTTTTGTGCCTTTTTTAAGCAACAAATCAGGACGAGATGTGCAGCTGCCAACCAGGAGAACATAGGATTTACTGTGGAACAGCTTTGTCTGTCTTCTATCACCCAGAACATTTCACTTTTTTTTTTTATTTTGGTTTAAGTTTCTTGGTGAGAAGGAACAGAATCATGTGTTCATTCCTACATCAACTGACTCAGTGCTGTGAAGGAAGCATAAACTCTGCTGGTCTGTGTGTGTGTGTGTGTGTGTGTGTGTGTGTGAGTGTGTGACGCCAAAGCAGCAGCAGCAATGCCGGGCATTAGAGCCTCCGCTGAGGAGAGGGGTGGGGTTAGAGAGTAATCTGGGCACATGATCTTAAAGATTAAGGTTCAGAAATAGCAGGCTGGGGAATAAACTTCATCTGGTTTATGATGACTAATTTTATGTTGCATGATATCATAAGTTGCATGAATGATTTTATGTTACATTATTGTTCTGTTGTCGGTCATTTCAAATATAGGTAGTATTTTTTTTTATTTTGTGTTTCTTATATACCTCTGTATCCATCCACAATTAGTATCTGTGTGACTGAAAGAAAGAGGAGGAAAAGAAACTGGCCTTTCACAGATCACCAGCATTACATCACACACTTATTTATTATAGTTTTACATCCTAGAGATTTAAAATCCACTCTAGATTCCTGATGATTGCTTTTTGTTAAAACAAGTGAATGTTTGAGAAGACTCTTAAAGAGCTTAAACAGCATCAGATACTCATAACATAAAATAAAAGCTGAACTCTTATTCAATAAAATTGAATAACAAGATTTAGGGGATGGAGGCTCTAAAGTGAAATCTGCAAATTCATTTAAAAAATAATAAATAAATTGAAAGTTCAAATGTTTTAAAAAGCAAATGTTACTATAACAATTGACTTAATAAATTTAAATAGTTGAAATAAAATTATGTAAAAGCAAGGTTACATGATTTTGTTAAATCATTTGCCTTTTAACGTATAAATAAAATATTTGTTTCAGTTTAGATTTATCAAGAATTAATACAAAATACAATTGTACCAATATAGGTTTAAAACCTTCAACTTGTTAGT
>JARVGW010000278.1:16454266-16465620 GCA_031762495.1 Anablepsoides rubrolineatus | reverse complement strand
CTTGCTTGACATTCCAGTTGTGCTTTCACGCTGCTGAATTTTTTAAGAACAACTCAGAAAGTGGTTGTCGCACAACTGGAAGATCAGGGGGTTCAATCCCTTCTGAAGAAACTCAGTAGCATAATTAGTGGGAGGCAGATATAAAGCCATGTTGGTTCATATGTCAATTACATGATCTGCTTCAGATATTGAGGAACTAGACTATTTGGATGGGAAATGGGCTACTACTACTGGAAGAAGACAGTCATGACCCAGTGTTCCAACATTTGGGAAACAAATCTGCTATCATACCCAGAGATTGATGACATACAACAAAGATGCTACGGCAGGAGGGACAACAGTTTGGGGGATGACATATCATCACCCCCACCATCAGTATATGGGTACTGAGCCCCTTTGAAATGCCCTGAGGAACTGAAAACAGGCTGAGAATAAAGATTGCAAATAGGCTAGACACCTATCCAGGACAAGTTTATATTCATTGTAATGGTGTTTTTCCCACTGCAAGAATATATATATTTTTTGTTATTTGTGTGTGATTACCATTCCTCTCATTTAGATAGACCTACATTCATGAGTTTCAGCACTTTGGAAGGGTTCACCTTGACTGTTTCACACACTGGCCTAGTTTGTAAAATTTGCATACCTTGTTCCTTGTCTGGGGATTTGCCTGTTTCAACCAGAAACACAGATAAAGGGACAAAGTCACACACAGATTTACTCTAACAACATGCCTGAGATATAAAGGGAACATTCATACTTTAGGATTGTTTTGTATGTTCTTTCTTATTACAATAGATGAAGTCTTATATAACTGAACTCGTTTTAGGACTTATATGTATATCTGATCTGATATAAAATGTAAATTTACTGTTAAGAAAAGAATATGTATTTTGCATATTTTCAAATAGGTTAAATGTTTTGTTGACCCAGGTTGTGTGATTTTAGAAGATTTTTTTTTACTGTTTTTTTCTGTATAAACAGCTCAAAATGTTTAATTACACTGGGTCTCAAAGTTAATCAGTGCTTGATGAGACCCTGCTGTACTGAGCAGAAGGCAATATTATACTTTTGAATTGCAAATGTGTTATTTTTGGAAACAAAACTTAAAAAATGTCATCTGATATTTATTACCCTTCTTGATGTTTTCATCAGATGGTTACAATATAAGGCTGCAGAATGTTAGCTAAGCAAAATGACTTAATCCAATTTACTAGTTGAAGCAATTATTGTTTAAATAAAATTATTACTTCAAAGTGCGCACACACACACATACACCCAGCTTAAAACATCATTAATCATGCTTCTGTGCATTTTGACCAAGAGCAAAAAAGCAACTCCTGGTTGTCATCATACAAGCAGCCTGATTATGTGTACTTGTCTCTCATGTAGTGAAGACGTGAAGATGCAAGTTACCATTTCATCACTGCTAAAATGTTACTTACTAAAATAAATTTTACAATGTGGCAACTTCCATCTTGGAGGATAAAGCAATGCCTTCTAAACTGATAATCTAATTGTGTCTGTTGGTGTGTATTTTATATTCTGTTTTTCATTTTGTTTTTGTTTTTATCAGGATTTTTCTCTTCATACCAAGTTAAATTTGAAATTAATTCAATGTCAGATGTAGAGATAAATTGTGTGAGGAAAACAAAAAAGGAAGATAAGTATAAAACAGAGCTAATGAAACTGTATGGCCTCAGGTTTTTTTTTATTATCAGTTAAACACATCTAAGAAAAAAAGTATTTTCAGTCATGTGACATTTGAATATTTGTAATAATTTACTGCAGTTTCTGAGTTTTGCTTTGCAACTGAACTATTGAAATAAAAAAAAATATCTATACAAAAAAATATGTTGCATAATAATAATGAAATAATAAAAAAGCAACAAAACCGCTGTGTACCTCAATGACCCCACTTTCCAGGAAACCCTTTTGTTTACCTAATGTGCCCCTGAATTACTATAAAAAATATCTACAGCTGATATAGAACTTCGGCATTTCATAATTGAAAATCTGTTTAACGACATAAATAAATAAATAAATAAATAAATAAATAAATAAATAAATAAATAAAATGACACACGGTACTTTCCACTTTCAACATCTTCATTGTCGAAGAGGTTCTTTCTCTCCACAACTTCTTCAATTGATTTGTGCTGCGGTTAAGAGAAGAAGACTGGGCAGCTTCCAAGTGTCATTCTGAGTGTGAAATGAGGCTATGATTAAAAAGCACACATGTGCTCAGTCAGCTTCCTGTGATTAAATTAAAACTTTAAAAGAAAGTCTTCTAGGCATTTTTTTTTCTTCTAGAATTGTGACTTCTGTAAATGACAGGAGGTACAGCAGTTTCCACTCAGAAGCCCTTCATTAGAGGTAGCTCTCTCACACCAATTTTTGGTCTGGTTCAGAGGTCAAGCCACCTAAAGCTTGCTTGTTTAGCTCCCCATGGTTAGATCTGGCCTTTCACACATGTGCGTCATTACTCATAGCTTGGCCCCAAAACACATTCCTGGCCACATGTTAGCTGGATTAGATTTAGAGCTGTGAAGTGGCCTTTTTTATGAAGAAAAGAAAAAAAACAAACAAAAAGAAAGTTTTAAAATGTTGGTGTCACACTTGGAAACCAATGCCATATGTTTATGGCTCCACTTTTAGCCTCTAATATTCAGTTGTGTTGCTAGGAGGAGTTGGGAGGAACCAAAATAGAATTAACAAACAACAACAAAGCTGTCATTTATGTGTTTATGTGATTTAGTGTGAGAATGCTAGAAACAAAACAGTGAAAAGATCAAACTAAATAAATTACATTGTGATGGTAAAACAAAAAACAATGTTTTATTTTCAATTAAATTTGACACTTGGGAATGCACAATTTTAATTTAGCTGCAACTGAGAAGGAAAAAAATAGTTTGAACATAAGCATGTGTAAACATACTATATAAATAATATATATGGCCAGATAAAGGGGAAAACCATAGCTTTTATGCATTACAGTTTGACCTTAAGAACACTTGCAAATGTATTGTACAAAGTCTGCTAATTTGCCTCAAGCAATATCAGTTGTCAGCTCAAAGTAAAAACAGTTCAAGTTGGTGAAAAAAAGTAAAAGGATTTTGGTTTAGTATTAGAAAGCTTATCAAACTGGCATAGAATTCTTATGTCAGCTTGAAGCTTTTGGCTCAAGGCTGCATTGGCTTTTCTAACCAAAACACATCCAAATTCCTCACCCAATTTTCATTTGACAAGCTGAAAAATGCAAAGTGCAGGCAAAAGTAATTTAGTTTTTTCAAAATAAGGTTTTAAGGCATATTACAAATTTATGTATATTTTTTCTACCATCACATATCCTTCATCCAGACCTAAATAAGCCAAACACATCTTCTACAACATGGATACTTTGTATTTGGTGTTCTGGTTTTAACTTGCACCTTTGTTACATTTATCTGAGTCCAGTCATAGACTTGTGCTGTAAATCTGACCTTAACATTTTAAACATTATTTGATGGAAGTAAAAATGGAATTGAATTACACATAACAAAAGTAATGCAAAATCAATTTCTTACATTGGCTTTATGAGAAAGCAGAATCACTATATAAAGTGGATGAGAAATAATGGCCCCTGGTTGGAGGTGAACAAATGTCTTCTAGAAGAATGAACGCTGATGCAAACCTCCAGCACCCTGCTTATGTACGAGCGCTTGTTTCCTGGGGCTGATAAGGTTTGTGCAAGACAAGATATATGCTCTTGTGCATGTTGCAGGAACGGTTACAAGAAATGTTAAGTGATAACTTGAAACAAAACATTAAAAATATATGTGTGTGTCTGGTGAAGGGGTTAGATGCCAGGAGCGAAACTAAAAAGTGAACTTGTCTCTGCGTTGTACACACTGAAAAATTTATTACACTTCATTCTTGTGCAGTTCATCTAATGTTAGGTAACAGCAGCATGAGCAACGAAGTCATGAAATTTGAAAACTGTGGAAAAGAAGCTGCACTGTGATTAGAATGGCTGACCCAACATGCCCTTATTCCAGATGTCCTATCAGTCTGGGTGCCTGCAGTTTATGTCACAGCTGTATTGGGCTGGAGCAATGAAGATACTGAAAAACAGAACCAAACAAGACACAAAGTCATATAATTACAACTATTGAAGGAAATATAAAAAGCCAACACTATAATAAATAAACATAAAAAAATGACTGAAAACAGAAACTCAAACACTAAAAAAAAGATCATAATAGTTGGTGCAAAATGTTATAGCTTACAAAGCCATTTGGTGACGCCTCAAAATTAATTTTAAATGTGTTGCTGTCAAGCCAGGAGAAGTGTCATTAGATACAGTAGATTGTTTCATTTTCATTAGAATTACTGAACAAACATACTCAATAAGTTATTCCTAAATGTATAATTATACATTTAAACAGAGTAATGGAAATGAGTTTTAAATCTTCTGACAGGATGCTGGAAGGTGCTTTTAAAAGTATTTATAGCTGCACCAAAACTGTGCACTGAACTGTCATATTGTGTATTACCCTCTGGTATAAAAGCTGTATTTTACAGGATTAAACAGAGACTCATTCATGGAATAAAGTAAGTCTAATATGAGGATTAGAGGAGGAATAAAATGAAGTTTTAATATGTTCTGTGGGTTTAAAACAAAAAATAAACATGTTTCTATAACTAAATAATAAGCTGAAAAGGAAATTTTAGTAAACTGTTATTGATATAGCAACACAATTTATTTTGTATTAGTCAAAAAAAGGGTGTGCCTCTCAGCAAGAAGGGTGCCGGATCAAATCC
The DNA here is from genome assembly GCA_031762495.1 of Anablepsoides rubrolineatus. Taxonomy (NCBI): domain Eukaryota; kingdom Metazoa; phylum Chordata; class Actinopteri; order Cyprinodontiformes; family Rivulidae; genus Anablepsoides; species Anablepsoides rubrolineatus. Next base: position 16,460,817 of record JARVGW010000278.1, on the reverse strand, counting down.
CTTTCCAGGGACCTTTCTGGGTACAGGTTGCATGTTCTCTCCTTGCATGTGTGGGTTTTCTCCGGGTACTCCAGCTTCCTCCCAGAGACTGAAAAACCTGACTGTTAGGTTAATTGGTAACTCTAAATTGTCCCTAAGGTGTGAGTGAGAGAGTGAAAGGTTGTTAGTCTAGTTTGTCTCTGTCTGTGGTACTGTGAGGGACTTGCAACCTGTCCAGGGTCTACCTCACCCCTCACACTGTGACTGTTGGATATGGACACCAGGTGACCCTGAAAAGAAAGAATCTGGTATTGATAATTAATGGATGGATGGTCACAATGACTCCAGCTGAATTCATGAGCAAATACTATAGAAACTGAGAGTTTGAAGTATTATTAGAGCCCAATTACATATTACACAGGGTTTTACTAGGTTATCTAACATTAATGCTTAGAACTTGTCAGTATAGTTTAAGACTACAAAAACAGGGCAGCCAAACCTGCTCTGCCACAGCTTAACATCAAAACTGGTTACTATTCTGTAGCATCCATGGTTTTCCAGTTTATTACTCAAACTTTGCTGAGCTTGAGATCAAACTGTTTTTGGGGACTTTAGTTTTAACAAGGCAGAGGATGGCAGTATTCTGTGAAGGTGATCCCAATTTGCATATGCCGATGCCCACCTTACACAAACCAACTGACATATTTCTACCGTCTGTTTTTCTCAGTGTCACAACGGATCCCACCGTTTTCCCCCTCTCACCACCCAGCAAACCCAGCAAATGTTTAAATTTCACGACCAAGTAAGCAAGATTAATTAAAATGATAATCTACAGGCTGAATATATTTCACAGTTAGCTAGGCGTCTGTTTAAAATTGCTGCGTGGAGTTTTAAAGTCAAAGTGGAGACTTGACCTATTCGTCTGCATCACTGCCACAGTCATTAGTCCAATTAAGAGCACGCAGACAGTAAAATTCCTGTTGCATGCAAAACACTTAACATTATATTATACTTCATTAATGTAATGTATGGTAGTGATGGAAAAGCTCTTCATTAGATTTATGTAGGCTTGGCATGTTTAATGTGCATTTAACGTTACGTTTAGATCTTAGACTAATCAAAGGCTGATCAAAAAGCCTGTTTGAATAAAAATATGTCGCATTGCAGCTGAAAAAAGTAGGCAATATATGCCTTGTGTTTTTACCCACAAAACTGCCAAACTTTTAAAAAATGAAAACAAGAACAAAGTGACTGTTTTGTGTGAAAGTAATGCATTGCATAAAACAAATGTTCTACAACCCTTCTCATACTTGCATTTTTATGAACTGCATTTATTTATTTTTTGGATCCAGTGGATAGATTCTGCCTTGGTTTAAAAGCTAAAATTTGCCCCAAACTCATAAATAGTTGGCTGACAACAAGATCCTTTAAAACAGAATCCATTATTGTGCCAATTTGTCTCTGTTGCTGAGTCTAACTTTCCTTCTTTGGCTTCAAATTTGAACTAAATAAAGTCCAAACTTTTTTTTTTGACAATATTCAGTGATGAGTAATTTGTTGTATTTTGGCAGAAATGGACTGAGACAGGAAGAATGTACAAAGGTAACATTCTTAAATATTGATAGATCAGTACAAGTTATTGAGGTTATTCTTTACTGGAAATATAAAAATGTGGGCGAGAGACAACATGGAAAAATACAATCAAATGAACCAAAAAGACACACATATCCATATTTGAAGATTGCTTTTTCTGTCACTCACCATTTTTTTTCCCTAAACTTAGTTTAGAAGTTTACTTTCTTGAACTTCTACCAAAATTTGCAGCAGATTCGTTAGATTTGCTGCAACACAACAACGCTTGTTATTTCGCTGCTGCTGTCTGTCTTCTACCAAGCCTGATCAAAACATTGGTGCCATTTGCTGTTCCCCGGATGTCACATAATCCTCTTAAGAAAAAAACAGTAAACCCAAAGTTGGAAATGTCTCTCATCAGTCACTCACTGACAACATACACCAGCAGCCTACAGTGTGGTGGATAAGCCTTACGCCGTAATGCTGGTGAGATGAATAAGATTTTCCAAAATAGTCTTCACTCAGTGTCAATTAGTGGTAAGAAGAGCATGATCTCAATTTAGGTTTGTTCTTGTAAGCACATTTTGTGTGTGCATATCTGTGCTTAGTGTGCAATATTGTGTGTGTGTGTGTGTATGCATGTACAAAGCTCTGCACTAGCCTCCATATCTCCATGCTTCATTTATCTGCCATTAGCAGAATAAATGACTGTGGGTTTCTGGCAGGGAGAGAATATGGCGCCTTTCCAAAACACTGGTAAACAGCTCTGTAAGAAACTTAAAAGTTGCTGAGAGTGGTGACTGCTGGAAGGGTGGTGGAGAAGGACAGGGATGTAAATGAGGATTAGAGTTAGAAACTGAAAAAAAAAAAAAAGACAGACAAGATATGCAGATGGGACAACACAGGGTTAGAAGACAAAACTTGAAAGAAGAAAACTAATTGGTATCACTGACAGGAAGAAAAATCGGGTGCAGGATTCTGAAAATGGATGAGGAGACTTATGCAACTAAAACTGGAAAACTGTTATAGGCATACCTGTTACTAAACCAAATGTGGTTTGTAAAAAATGACTTGTGTTCTTTAATATATAGCAAGATATTTAATTCTGTTTTCTATCTTTATTTGTCAAAAGAATGCTGCATTTTTTTCAACAATACTGTAAATAATAGAGGCTTTTGAATTCTTAATGTAAAAAAACAATCCAAATAAAACCTCTCACTTTTAAATGCTGTTTTTTTTTTTTCTTAGTGATGAATGGGTGTAAATATTTGTTCCTTTCAGCTGCCTGTAGGTTAAATTTTCAAAATACAGTTCATTACAAAGAACACAATCGTTTACCAGTGTTTGTTTGCCAGTGTTTATAAGAGATGTGTGTGCAATAAAGGAAACCAGCTTGGTTCTTTTGGTGAGGGGCTTAAAAAATAACTAATGCCTACAGGGGGGTAACACTTGCTCTCTAACAAGAATGTTCTGGTGTGGCTTACTGTCATCTTGAAAACACACTTCACTCTAAAAATGTTTTTCAGGTCACTATTTTCAATGTCCTGGGTGTATCTGTTGAGATTAACCCTGTGACCATGGACAGGAGAAAGGGGAACAGAAATTGAATGGATTGATGGATGGATGGATGGATGATATTAAAACAACTAATTATCAACCCTACTTGCTAGCTGACAATTAAATTGAGTTTAATGTTATCATTTGAAAAAAAATAATATCCTTTAAACATGGCTGTCCAATAAAATAAAGTCCTATTTATAAATATAAACTTTTTCATCCTCTGAGTATTATCCCAATGAAAGATTCATAAATGCAGTGAAGAAAGTCAAGTTTGTTTGCATTATTGCACACAAAACTCCAGTATTCACATTATCAGTTTAACTCAATATTTATACAAGTTCAACAATTTTGAGATCTCCATGAAAAAATGAAAATGCAGTTTTTTTTAGCAATACCAGAACACTGAGGGAAGAAGCTTTTCCAATGTTAGTTTTATATCCCTCAGGGGAATTATCTCATAACACTGTAGCAACAAAAAGAAATCATTGCATGTAACTTACTTTATTTTTCTTTCCACTGCATGAAGTACTGGATTGAGGTCAACATTCAAATCAGTTAGAGAACTTAAAGCATATTTAAATCTAGTTGTGTATTCAGTGTAATTACTTTTCTAACTTAGATATATGCTACTCATCTATCCAAAATGTAAAATCCAAACTACCACACCATGCTCATTTGTATGTTTTGCAAAATCTGAAAGAACATGAAACATAAAAATAAATAAGTCAAAAGAGAACAAGGAAATAATGGTATCTGATTTAATTAGAAACAACACAGTGCCTTAGTATTGCAGGATGAATACATGGTTGATGTGATTTGTCTGCTGCACATAATGTGACCCATTAGACTGTGCTGAAGAGAAAATTAAATACTTTGACACTGTAGAGATAAAGGCTTTGGTGTATCACAAGGTATATTTCCTAATAAGATGTCAAAGACCAGCAGTAATACAGACTGAGTATAACACAGAAAGCTCAGTGAAAATAATAAATAAATAAAAGTGAGTAAATGAACGGTCCTATTTGTGCTCATGCTGGCAGGATAAGACAATGCAGAATGTGCTTTGGAGGAAGAAAAAAAAACTTTGGCCCATGCACACTTTCTTAGTTTATTGCCCACTGATCCATACAGGTATAAGTCAGCAGTGTTCCATCGCTTCTTCTAATGCAGCAATAGCAGTTTTTAGTTTGCCAAGCTTAGGATATGTGTGCAGATTATGTAAAAAATCGATTTTCTATACTTTATGTGCGGCTCTTAATATTTGAAATGGATGCACTGTTTTTTTTTATCTCTTATTGAAGATTGTTAGTTGCAAATACAGTGTAAAGTAAAATGCTTTGTGCTGTTTTACATGTTGGCCTTTTTAACACTATAACACTTGATTTAAAAGCGAGTTATAGTCTCAACAAATACTCTATACTTACATAGTATTTAAAAAAAGAACTTTAACAATTCCACTTTTAGATACCCAAACACACATTTAACCCTTTAAAGCCCGACCCTTTAAAAAATGGTCATAGAGGTCATAGGAATCCTGTGTAGCAAATATGATACAAATGGTGATATAGGGTTAATGTTTGATTATATACTGCCTGGCCAAAAAAAAAGTTGTCACCAAAAAAAAAAAGGTCACACACTCTAATATTTTGTTGGACCACCTTTAGCTTTGGTTACAGCACATATTTTCTGTGGCATTGTTTGGATAAACTTCCTAGACCTGACCAAATGGTGAAACCCCAGATCATTGCATTGCCCCCACAGGCTTGTAGGCACTATGATGGGTGCATTCTCAAAGATGATGGGTCCCCACTACCCTTGCAGTTTTTAATAATGTGTTGGACAGTTCTTAACCCAATTTTAGTAGTTTCTGCAATCTCCTTAGATGTTTGTCCTGCTTGATGCCAATGATATCACCCTTCTCAAACAGACTGACATATTTTCCATGACCACAGGATTTATCTTTTGACATGGCTGTTTAAAAAATGAGAAGCAACTTGCCTATGCAGTAATTATCCAATAGGAGGTTTGTACCTGTTTGCTAAGTTAAATCCAGGTGGCAACTTTTTTATTTTTTATTTTTATTTTGGCCAGGCAGTGTATGAGACAGCCTTTAATAGTCACACAGGAACAAATAAAAGCCATAAGACTCTAATACATTATGAAACTAAAATCTGATCCTCATCTCTACTAAAGATCTCTTTCTCTATGCATCTTTTTATATCTGTGAATGAGTCTACAATTAGATATGTGTGAATGTAATATTTTATTGAGTTGATAAGCAATTGATGTCAGTGGCCCGACACTACAAAACCCTCCAGTTCTTTATCATGCACTCAACGGTGTTTGGTATTCTTCATATGCCACGCAACATTTATTGATTCTCTCTGTAGGACAAGGCGAGGTTATGTTGTCAATAATTACATGGAGCAAATTACTACGCTGTAAATACTATCAACCTCATTAGTATGCATTTCAGCAATTAGAAAAATAAATAAATAAAAATGTGGGTTTTTTTTTCTATCACAGGTTGAGAATGCACAATTACGCTAAAGGAAAAAAAAAATTCAGGACATGATTTCATGCACTCAAGTTAGATCATCTGATCCTTTTTTATTTTACTTTTTCTTTTCATGAGTGATTTTAAAATTTAAACAACAGACACTGCATCATTTTTTTTTAATGCAGAGGAAGAGTGTCACAGCATAGAGTGACACTTAGTGTACGTTACCCACAAATATTGGAGTATTTGTTTACAGGAAAGTTTGACAAAAAGTAAAACAAAAAATGAAGGCTTAATAACATCACAATCAAGCAAATAAACAAAAAAACGTTATTTCATATATATATATGCACATACACATACATACAAGTGTGTGTGTGTGTGTGTGTCTGATTATCATAAACATCATATTAAATTGTACTTATCTGAGCGTTACTGTAGACTCTTAAAACCAAGTGCAATAAGTTCATTGCTGCAGAACAAAGAGATCTGAATAAAACATAATTGAACTCACTTCATTCATAATGCATTATCTTTGGGTATCATACTTTAAAACTACAGGGTAGAAACAGTGTTTTGCATAAGTTATAAAAACATGTGTATTATTAAAGTACAAAATGATTAGGATTGTCTGCCAACATCATCTATGTTACATTTACAAGTTTATCTAAGCTTAATCAAGATGTATGTTCCCTTCAAAGACTCCACTTAAAGTCATCTGAGCATGTTTGCATACACACTACTTATGCTCTATAGTGCATTATTTTGCATATAATTTGTTAGTTACAAGCTAAAGATAAAACATTTTTAAGTTGACAAGCATAAGTTACTTTACGTAATTGGCATGATTATCAGCAACACTAATATATATATATATATATATATATATATATATATATATATATATATATATATATACACACACACACACACACACACA
>JARVGW010000278.1:16421034-16447214 GCA_031762495.1 Anablepsoides rubrolineatus | reverse complement strand
ACACACACACACACAATACATAGTTTATAGGCAATTAGCTTGTATTCACATATTAGGAATCCATTAACTTTGATTGTGCTAATTGAAACTTATTTTATGACACTTTGAAGGAAATGCATAAATTGCTAAATACATTAATGTTTTTTTTCTTTACTTTAAAACCTCTAAATCCTGTTTTATTGTGATTTATTTTGTCCCATATTGTTATTTTTATCTATTATTCCTTATGTCAGCAAATTAGGTTGATTATCCAGATAAATATTAAACAAATTGAGTTCATACTGTGTGTGATTCTATTTTAAAATGAAACAAAATCAATAAATAAGATGTCAAAATGTTGTTCAAACGTTATTATTTGTTACACAAAACTTGACTTGAAGGATTGTCAAAAGTTGTTCTTTTAGATTTTGTAAAAGCCACTGCTGTATTTATCTGCAAGTTTTTTTTTTTTCAAAATATTTGCATATTTTTTTAAAACATGAATTTTAAAAGTAACTCACAAATGAGACGAAATACAATTATAGTAAATCACATGTAAATCAAAACATTGTAGTCTGTCACTCTATAACATTTTAAACAACTTATGCCAGTTTGTGAAAAGTTTGTCCAACATTATCATGGAATTAAAAATAAATCTTCTGGAAGTCTCTTTTGGACCTGTACATAATGTAATACTAATAATTAAATCTAATACATAGCCAATATGAGTAAAATAGTCATAACAATTTTTTTCAGAATATGTTCGTATAACTCAGAAGACTGATCTGGTTATGCAAAAAGGACATGAGGTTTAGTGATTGTGTTGCAATGTGAACAGAGAACAGAGAAGATATAACATGCTGGATGCTCACAGCTTTCCTGGTGATAAATCTGTTGAGGACCCAACATACTGTTTCTCTGACAGATAATGAGGGCGGACAGATGGCCAGAACTGAGGTGGGAAGTGACTGTTTGAGATGGGCTCAGTCAGAACTGGATATCAGGTTGTCAATCGGTTGGTGGTCTAATCAGCTGGTGGGTGATCTTTTGATCAGGGAAGACATCTACAAGTAGTTGATATGAAGCCCAGTCACTCTTCAAACCACAAAAGCTCTAATTTCACACGGTTTGTTGTGATGCTGTATTCATTTTTTAATGTTTGTCCCGTTAAAATAATAAAAATAAAAAAGACAAAAAAAGATGTGAATATGTTTGCAAATCATAAAAGGATGTGATAAGACAAAGGTAGCGACAGCAAAAGCTAAAATGTAAAAACAGACAAAAAAATAAACTAAAATAGGCCTAACGCAACACTAACAAAATAGATTTTAAATTAATCTGAACTTGACACAATGAAACTTCTTTAAGTCTGTTTTTTTGCCATCTGAAAATACTGCATCCGCACACTTAAAGAGGATTTGCTGTATACACGCCAAACATTTAGATTTTTTTAATCAACCTTTATGAAGACTGTTAATTGCACTTCACATGAAATTGTTACTTTTTTATTTTATGCATATTTTTTTCCTGGACTAACTCCTTCTAAAATAATGATTTAAAAAACAATGTGTGTGAAAGAGAAATTGAAATATTGCCCTCGAACACCAAGTTTAGATTTTCTGTTTGCCTCACCTTAACAAGCTTTAATGAGTAGTAAACCTCTGGCAGTGTTTGCTTTGGGGAAGTGATCATTTTCAAGGACTCCCTCTATATCTCAGCATTTAGACTGGAGCAAAATGGCTGTCTGGGTATTAATGCTTATACTTATATGCTTGCCAAAAACCACAGATGCTGCAGGGGCATTCATTTTTCCCAAAGTAAGAGTGATGTGGTGAATCATGCCATTTTATAAAGCAAAGAGACAACAGAACAGAAATTAAAAACAGCAGAAATATTATATGAGTGGCGAGGTAATTACCAACTCCCAAGATTTCCCAGTGTCATTATGAAATAATGAATATATCAATCAAAACACTATAACAGAAATATTAAATTTTCATTACACAACCTCAGAGCTAGGGTGTGCCATTCTTTTATCACTTTTTACAACTCATGACACTAGTTTTATTCTGTTACTATTTAATGGCTGATAGAATTATTAGTTAAACTGCTGAACATTCAGCTTTTGGGACATGAATGAATTCATATGAAGAGCGATAAAACTGGTGTGTGTAATAAAAGGCAGAACTAAGTGGGGGTTAGTGAGAGGAGTAAAAACATTGAATTTAAAAAGCAGAGAAGTGATGTAAAAAAAAAATCACAACTGTGAAGTTGCACCAGAATGACGCATAAAACCAATGATCACAAATACATTTTTAAAGCAGAATGAAACAATCCAACAGAGACACATTAGAGGAAAGAAGTCCCATTTTAGAGGATTTTACTTTCTTGTTTTCACTTTTTTTTTTTACAAATGTCCTTTTCCTATTAGAATCTGAATTTGGTGTTTAAAAGTTTTTACAATGAACCAATTTTTTAAAATTTTTATTTATTTAATGGGATTTATTTGCAAATTAAAAAAGGAAAAATAAAAGATATGGGAAATTTCGATTCACTCTTCTGCACATGTTTCAAATTAATAAGCTATAAAAGGTGCAAGCTACACAAATATACAACGTATATAGTGAACTATCTGGCATTGCTGGCACTGGTTAAGACGTAATACTAAAACATCTGTCAATATGATGAGTTATTACCACAGCTGTAGACACTCTCCGTGTTGTGCTACTGAGAAAAGCTAATTAGCCACTCGGGCCACAGCTGCTCTGCTTTACAGTGCCAATAAAATCATTCCAAAAAAAAGGGACTGGTACCATCAGCGTGACAGGTTATTATAAGTATTTTTTTGTTGTTGATATTATTTTTTATTTAATTATTTGTCATTGTCAACTAATAATGCTACTTTCTTCTCTGTTGTGGAAACTTGGTTTAATTTACCTGATTAGCTTTAAACAGTGTCAAACTTAAGGGTTCTTTCTGAGTTTGTTGCTAATATGAACAACACCAGAATGATAAATATACTGCTGTATGGACTAAAATATGAGTGAAGAATTGTGCACATATATATATTATCAATTTTTTTTATTGTAAATTAAGCTTTAGTAAATACTTAAATACAGTTATATAGAAAATACATGTATGTGTAAGAGATGTGCCCACAACAAATGCATTGATAAAATACAATAAAGTAGTGGAAAAAGCAGAAATCTACAATTTTGAATTGAACTCACATTTCCAACTCTAAAGTCATGTTAACAGATTCTGAAAAACCTTATTCACCTCAGCCCCAAACACACAACAAGACTGCAGAAATTAACTTTTCATTAGCCATCAGGCTAATTGGCTGGTTGATGTGACAGCTCAAGACTCAAGGGTGTAGGACAGCATGAAGACTTTATTCTCTACTTCATGTTTTATCTCTCTCCCTCTCCGCCTCACACACAGAGTCACACAAACTCGCACCTATTTCATCCCTGTGACAGCTAAATTGGGATTAACGAGCTTTTTGGCGAAAGCTGCAAGAGCAGCTCCTTTTGTCTTTGTTTCCCTTCCACTGACACCCACATGCATGCCTAGCAGGCTGACTGTCTGACTGGCTTCTGCTTGATCTTGCATCAAACAAAAAGGTTTTAAGGGGGGGAAAAATGTATGGTATACACCTGCTTCATAAACACAAACTGAAGGCCTAATTCCCAATTCTACAGCAGTCAAAATGCCTGGATACTAAAACCATAGTTTGGTTAAATAAAAAAAATGTGTGTATTTAGATAGATAAATAATTAAAATAAATATGTGCAAATTAATTATGAATTTATTTTAAAAAAATACAAGAAATGTATCCAGGAAAAATAGGACAATAACTAAAATACCAGAAGTGATTGGCCTCTAATATTAGTGACAGAATGTGGCAGATGGTTAGGCTTCCAGTTGGCCAAGCTCAGCAAACCAAGCTCAGCATGATCCGGTTGTACCAGTTTCACACCAAGCCATATATTATGTTGAATTGAAGCCACACGACAGGCACAAATATTGTTGATATCACTTTTGGATACTGCCAGCAGACTTTTATTCCTTTCTATTTATTTATTGTTTTATTTGACTTATTTCATTAGTTTTCCTTTGCAAAATCTGCCAAAAATAATAATTTGTAAGTAAACTCTTGTGCAAACAAACACATTTGATTCAATGAGTGGGGTTATTTGCATTTGGATTAAATTCCTCAAACACGCTAATGCCTAACCGGTTTTGCCCAGATGTCCAATAAGTGACAATTAGCTTTTAAACAGTCATTTATTATCTGTCTGAAAATTGTTATATATCAACAAGAAGTGTCTATACGCAATCAATACCATCCAATTATAAGCTCTAAACAAGTGAGATTGTGTCAGAAACACACACACAAAAAAACCTGAAGCCCCCCATGTGTTGAATAGTTTTTCCATTATAAGAATTTTTGTAGGTCAATACACCACATTTTTAGATAGAGCTCCCTCGATGGCACAGTGTAGGTCTGACACATCTACATTCCTGTTGATCGCTGCAGCCATTTTCATGATAAAGTTGACCAAAATTTACTGAGGAAAAAAAAAAAAATGACCCCCTTTTCATAATAATCTAACTGCATTACAGACAGATTGTCATAAACGTTTAAAGACCGATTGTCTGTTTTGATAACATCTCAAATGCATACTGTCATCACTTTTTACACAAACCCTAAAAATTGCATTTTCATGACACACTGGAGTATGAAAGGGAGGATCTGAAGCCATGGGCTCAATGGTTTTACCACCTTTACAGCTGGTACGTCGTTTTTCATATTTACCACAAGGCTATGAGATTTTTTTCTGGTCCTTTGTCACAGAATGATGGCTCCTCCAACTGTAAAGGGAATTCCTTAGTCACAATAATGTGTGAGCTCAAGCTCTCCTTGGGGATGGTAGAGCTTATTCACATGCTCTTCACAATCTCACCATGACACATTTACCTTCACTGTACATGCACCAAATTTGTCTTAGCAAGGGGGTCAAATACAAGGACACCAAACAAGATTCCCAGTCAGTGATCATGTAAAGACAATATATGCACAAATGTACAGGTATTATCCTATTATTTTAAGCTAATAGACATTTATTTGTCTGAGATGTGAAGCTTATGTGGCTTTATAAGCAAAGTACCCTTTCATTTTGTCTGGTGGCCTCTCTAAAAGGCACTGGGTATAGTTTTCACCTGAACAGTTGACATTCTAATCACAATATATATATATATATATATATATATATATTACAAACCAATAATATTATCCTATAACATCTTAATATTACAAACCAATAATATAAAAACAGATCTTTCAGCACTGGTGTACTTAAGTTATACACATGCATGGCTTCTGAAAGTTCTGCATACATTGCACAGTTTGTGTACCAGCTCTGTTAAAGCAGAAACAGATGGACTTTTCTACACTTTCAGAGGATGCATGAGTAGACAGTTTTATCGGTTTGTATTCTGTGAGTTTCTAATGGCACCGGGCAGTATAATTAAAAAGTGTGACCAAAGATGAAAGGGCACCTCTTTGGTCATATTTAAAACTTTAGAAAAATGCCCTGGACCACTTCCACTTAATAAGCTCAGTAATAAATCAGCTGTCTTCACAAAGCAGATTTTGTGTGTTTTTGTATTTTTACTTGATTAGAACTCATTATGAGTAAAGTTATTAGTGTTTCTCCTACCTGCATATACACACAAACCATTTTTTTTGAAAAAAAAAATACAATAGCATATTTCTGTAGTAAAAAAAACAAATAAATTAAAAATTAAAAGTCTGTTCAAGTGAAACATCAAGGGAAGACTTTGAAGTGGTGTGGGAACAAAAACAGTAAATCAAGCAAATTTTCCACCTTTTTTAAATTAAAGATTATTTAGAGCAACTTGTTTTTTTAGGAGCTGGTTAACCGGATGAATAAATGTTTGTCTTCTGTGTGCAGCTTGAACAGCCTTTCAGTTAAGTGCTTTCTTAATAATAGCCAAGTGTCTACTTAATATTCTGTACAAGTAGTACTACTCATCAAAACAAAAATAAGGAGCAGAGAGAGTTAAACAAAAGATTTATTGGGAAATAAATGAACAACCCCAGAGAGTAATGATATATTTTATTTAAATGCAGAACACCCCAACTTGTTTAAACATTCACATAGAGGCACTGTTTTAGTTCCACCATCTCTTTCTTATACTAAAAGCCTTGCTCCTCTTAGGAAAAGTAATGAGCAAACATTCAAAAGGTCATAATTCATTAGCTGGAAAAATTGTTTGTTGAAACACAATTGCCTTGCTCCCTTTTCCCCCCATTTTCCATCTCTCTTCAAAGCATCGCAGAAATAATGAGGTGATAAAGTGTCGGCTTCACACCTGCTGAAACTCACTAAAAACTTTATCTTGTCTGACCGATTTCTTTAGAAAAAGGTTTTGTAAAAAAGAAAATATATATATAAATGTTAGTTTTTTTTTAAATGTCAGTTGACAATATCAGCAAATAAGTCTTTATGGAGGTGTTCAGTGATAAACTGATGGTGGATGTCATTTTATGCTTGAATAAAATGTGCTACATGAAGCAGATAAACACAAATACATATGCTTCTTTTTTCTCCTCAGGTTTCATCTTTGCAGTTATTTTTGTGTAACCTTCAGAGTAGGACAAGCACACATTCTCACTACCAAGGACTACAGTAGCATTAATGAAGTAACATCTGCTGACAAACAAGCCCCCTTTGATCCATTCTGCCCTACCTGGTTACTCTGTTGTTCATCTGATATTGACCAAAAATAACTGAGTGATAGAAAATAGCTATTTTTAGTATTTTAAAATAATAATACATCAATCTAAATTAGAAGAGGAGATTTTGATCCAAAAAATATCACATACAAACTATTTTGAAAAAGTCAGAAAAAGACTTATTTCTTGACTTTTTCTCTCTAAAGAATGAACATAATAAAAACTGTATTATAAGGTGTCCTCATACTTCAGCGTTAAAAACAGTTTAGCAAAAAATAAATACATAAAATAGAACATAAACAATTGGGTACCGTTTGCATCACAGTACCCAATTTATTAATAAGTAAAGTTTATTTTATTTATTTAAGAGGTTTGCCCATGTTTTACACAGAACATTTTTGAAAATCACTGTTCAATTGTGTGTGCACAGCTTACAAAACTGTATTCTAGGCCATTATTTATGTTGTCACTTCCACCCACATAGTAAGCACATCTGCCTCATGTTCTGTATCACAACGTTTTAAACAAAATAAACTGTATTTATTAAAAATACTTTAACTTAATTTTATGTATGGGATTTCCATACGCAGACATGATTTCTGGTCTGTTTTGTAAATGTACTAAACAGACTGTCAAACACCTGCTGTTAAAATGTGTTTTTTTTTTGTGTATTTTTTTTGTTTTGTTTCAGCATGCAACAATACGACAAATTTGCAGCTATGCAGCCTTGTGTTATTATAAACTAATTCAGAGTGATTACATACATCACGGGGAAGGTATAATCTTTTTTTCTTGGCAGCTTTCCTTTCAGAGTGCTGACCATATGTCCAAGTGATGTCTGTGCCCGTGTCCTTCTGTCTAGGTGATAGACTCAGTCCAATTAACACTAATAAGATCCAGTCTGTCTATTCTTCTGCTTTGCTGTTTGGAAGCTGTATTTTCTTTTTGACAGTCTATAATTCTGACTTTGTTTTGCATTTTATGTATTTGCCTTGGGGTGTTTTTAATGCAGAACCCCACTACAGATCTTTGTCCTCATTTTCTTTTTCTTTTGATTCATTTTAAAACCTGTTGAAGAACCACTTTAATAGACAGTGGTGGAAAAAGACATAACGATAAATGCAAAATGCATCTTATCGTTGTGAATTAACCATAATTATAAAATTCTGAAAGTGATTTCGAGAAGAGAGAACAGAGGTGAAAGAGAAGTGAATGATAGAAATTTTTGTTTCAGCTTATCAAACGTTTTTAAATCACCAAAGGAGCTTGTCTCAGTGACAAAGTGCTATTTGGGTTTATTATGACTATAGCAATGATGTAGTAATTTCATATTCTGATGTTTTTTTGTATTTATAAGCAATATATATTCTTTTATTTTGTGTTTTCTGTGCTCTTTAATGTTTTGAGCTCTTGCTTCTTTTGGCCAAGACACTACTGGAAGAGATTTTAAAACTCCTGACCCTTATCTCCCGCTTAAAGATGTGTTTAAACAAAACCATATTTTCCCTTTAAAGTTTCTTCTAAAAGGTCTTTTTATTGCTCATGATTTGAAAGCTTTTCTATTGCTGTGGCTGCTCATTACTGTTGAAGGGATGCAGAGTTCAAACAGGTGACCTCAAAGTTACCAACTGACGTTCTGGTGGGAGCTTGTGGGAGGTCTACCAATGTCTTAGCTCTAATTCCTAATTATGCCTATACAACTTTGGTTTCTTTCATCTTTTTTTTTTACAGATAGGCACACCAAACCAGATCCTGTCATTTATTCCCACGTGAACCAAGAGTTTTCTGCAGCCTGTGACCACAGAGACACATGCAGATCCACACAGCTGCTTTTAAAGGACGCCCAAAACAAAGTGATTTTCAGCTTTTAAAGGTGAAACATATTCATTTAGCAGGAGCATTAAGAAAAGTGGAAAGCACAAACACAAACATTAACTAAAGCATCTTACAAAAAAAAAGAAAGCCCAATACAATGCATTGTGCGTTGGTACTTGTGTCCATTTACACAACAGACTGGGTAAGAAGTGGGTGTATTTACTCTAGACACAATTAAAGAGAATATATCGTTTTCACAAACTGTAGGCCGTAACATATGTAGAGTACCAACATAAAAGACAAACATCTTTAGGAGTTCAAATTATTCATCTGCCAATTGTAAAAATGAAATTTAATTAAATTAGGAACAAAATCAATAGCCCTATTTGGTTTAAATTTTAGGAACTAAATAGAATTTATAACACTGTTTTAACTATTTATTACATTTTCCAATTACATTAAAGAATGCTGCTGGATAATCAATGGCTCATTTACATTTTTTTTACACTTTATTTTACTGGAAGCCTTTTCTACACAAGAGAACCTTATTTACTGTAAACTGTGCTTATTAATTTCCACTTGCAGCACAACATTTAATCTTGTAAGTGCCTTAGCAGTTATTAACTATATTTATTTGAAAACAAATGTAAAGTGAAAAAAAAGAAAAGAGAATACTGTATATATGTAAATATACTGTATGCTGTGATTCACTTAAGACGTTAGAGATTTTATTGTCAGGTTGTCTTAAAATCAATGAATGGCTTCATGGAGTTGAACCTTTTTGCAAAGTTTCTGGAGTATAGTAATTGCTGTGTTACTAATTGCTATTATTGATTGCAAGGCAAATGGTGAGCTACTTTTTGTTATTTGCTGTTTAATTTCAAGGGTTATGTTTATTTATTTATTTTTATTTTAGTATCTTAATTTTAATCAAATTTAATTATTATAAATGTGCACTTTTTGGCTTCACATTAATTGTGTTTGTGTTCAATAAAACCACTGCCATCTATGTTATCATGGCAGAATTTCTAACTTTTCTTCCTTTTTTTTAATGCTCTCATGTGCATAATCATAACACACATAAAAAAACATAAAATATCTAATTACCCCAGTTACAGCATTATTACTAGTGTGGAGAAACACAAATAACACTTTTTCATATAGTGCATTGTTATGCATAAAAGACCTCCATCCTGGTATTCACATGTTTTTAGTTATAGCTGCTATTTAAATATAATTTTATATTAACACGACTTCTCCACTCTATTGTAGCCTTTCTTAAAAGTGCTTTGAAATGATGCAAGAAAACATTAACATGTCTAAGGTGTTCAGAGCTACTGACAGCATCAATGAGGTGCAAGCCCAAACCACAATATCCCCACAACAATATGCAACACAACAGGTTTGTTGGTACCCAAGACATCCTCTGATGTTTTTTTTTTTTGCACATGTTTCGACTTGTCAGAGATGTTTTAGTAACTTAAGGAAGACCTATACAAACCAAGACAAGCTGTCATAAGTTTATGGCTTTTCATGTGAAAAAAAGTCAGAAACTTCCCAGTATTAATCTGAATGCAGGTAGCAGATAAACATCACCTTCCCATGAAACTGGGCATTGTATTTGAAGGCTGCTTGTTGATAAGCAAGTCCTGTACAATATATATGCTTTTAAAAAATACCATTTATAATATTTATATTTTCTTTATATAGAAACACATTTTCTATATTTATTTTTCAATATAATTGTTCTTCTATAATTTCAGAATTGCACAACTGTCACCTTTGAGTCTTTTTCAATTTTAGACACAAAAGCAGTTTAGATAATAAAATCAACTCAGTTTAAACTTCATCCATTTGTTGTGATTTTATTTTTCCAATTTGCTTTATTTTTTAACAATAGACACATGTAATGATCATGGTAATCCTTTAACTTTTGCTAAAGAAAGAAAAGCAACAACTTAGTTTTGAATTACAAAAACAGCCAGGAGGCAGAGTGCACAATTCATTACTTTGGAGACAGCATCCAAAATATAAAAACCAGCAGAGCAGCACTGCAAAAGTACACAACACTTTTTTTTTTGTCAGATTTGAATAAATCATTTCCTTTTGTTTTCTAGTTTACAAACTTTTTATCCTTAGGAACAATATAAATGCATTGTTTTACCATAGGATGAAAAACAAAGAAGCAAAAAAAAAACATTGTTAGTGTAGCAGCTCACTGTTTGCACCAACTTCAATTATCGGGTGTTTTGTCAATTGCACATTCACACACAAGCACCCTTGACTGTGGCGCTGACATTTATCAGATGTCCATCAAGAGACTTCACCACTCTGGCTTCACTTTCAGCACTCTTTTTACAAGCTGGAGGTCTTTGACTTCAGTCACTAATTTTTCTTGTGGGTTTTTTCTTCTCAGCATTCGTCTCTTTGTACATCAAAACTGCGGGAGAAACTTAGCGATGTCGCATTGAGAGACAAATGCTGATAGAACCAGAAGACATTTTCAAAAGCATTTGGAGTTGGGAAAGAGACGAGCAAGCTTTTGACCTTGACTGATGAGTCACATACTTTATGTCTTGCTTTGCCTCCGACTCTTCAAGTCTGCTTCTGCACTTTGCTTCGTCTGTTGTTCATTTCACTCATCTTCCCACTTCCCTTCTTTTGTTAGATGTTGTATCTCTGCCTCTCTTCCACTGCAATTTAGTAATGTTTTCACACCAGCTAGTAGGGGTTAGAAATTACCAAGAAGCCTTCCTGAGCCCAATTAAATAACACACCAGTTTCTACTGTTTATGTTGAAATGTTATGAGATTTATTGCTCTTAGAGGTAAATTTGCTATCTTGAGTGTTCTATCACTGGCCCGTTTAGGAAAATTCACTTGCTTTCTTCTCTCTAGTAGCTCCAAACTCAAACACATTGAATTCACTGATCCAAAAGATGAATCATTTCTGTTTGACATTTGCCTATAGGTCACAGTATAGTATTGCTAATACCCATTGGGGTGGACAGAGCGATTCGGCGGTGCCTGACAATTGAGTTCACGCCAGGTTTTGCATTAAATGGGAAGCTGCAGTTAGCAGTAGCGATAAGAAAATAACAAGGGAAAACACAGACAACGGCTAAGGAAGAATCTGTCAATTGATGTAAGCCTGACAGAAGAAAAGAAAGAAGCTGCTCTGCTTGTTAACAGAATGGGAAGGAGCAGCAGAAGCCACAAAAAGATTAGCATACTAATCAGCTCATAGTGGTAGCCCATGGAAGGTTCTTATTGCTTAGGTGTGAAATAGTGCAAAGAAACTACCCCGTCCTTTGATTTAGCTTTAAAATAGATAATGATAATGGGATTTCTTCATGACAAGTTTTGATGTAGAGCTGTTCTACTGTGGTAAAAGTCTAGCAAAGTAAAATCAAAATGTACGCATAATCTTGTCATCTCATGCAGTCTGCAGTCTGAAATTATGGGCTTTAATAAAAAAAACTGTGGTATTATGTGCCCCCAAAATGAAAATTAAGTCTGGTAAAATTACTATTGCTAATACCATTAGTGTTATTATTGTGCATTTTATTTCAACTGAATTAAATGGTAATGGGGTTGTACAATTTAAGGCCCTTATTAGACTTTGTGTCTCCAAATCACCCTAAAGACCAACAACAAAATAATTAAAATTTAAACAGATTTACAGTAAGTAATGTGGCCAGATTTAGGGTCAGGCAATGTACTGGGGTGGTTAGTTTTGGAGTAAAGGGTCAGGTGAGGCGAGTATTTACTCAGAGGGTCCTGCCTGCCGTCTGATGGCTCTGCAGAGTTGGTAAATCTCTTAGGAAGTGCATGCACCCTCGAGAACAGGTCCAGTCCTGGGCCACCGGGTCCTGTCTTTGTGGGAAGTGCATGGTGGAGTCGACTGTTCCAGTTGGAGACGGCCTATTGATTAGTATGTGCTGTAAGATGTTGTGGAATATATAGCTGGCATATTCCGGTGAGTGTAGGCGTACTGTTTGAGTAGAACTCAGCCAGTACGTTGAGAGTTTGTCATGTG
Source organism: Anablepsoides rubrolineatus (assembly GCA_031762495.1). Lineage (NCBI taxonomy): Eukaryota > Metazoa > Chordata > Actinopteri > Cyprinodontiformes > Rivulidae > Anablepsoides > Anablepsoides rubrolineatus. The sequence goes on along the minus strand of JARVGW010000278.1, from coordinate 16,434,616 downwards.
CTGTGCTTTGTAGAAATGGATGAGAGTTCAGAGAAGGGAGGAATAGACAGTTTAGGGCAGGGGTGTCAAACTCCAGTCCTCGAGGGCCGCTATCCTGCATGTTTTAGAGGTTTTCCAGCTCCGACACACCTGATTCGGTGAGTGAATTAACTCTTCAAATTGTGCAGAAACCTGTTAATCACCCAGCAATCAAAGTCAGGTGTGTTGGAGCACACACCAATGTGTGTGTGTGTGTGTGAAATCACAGCGTGTGGCTCATTTATCCATTATTATCATACTTAAATCAATGTTAGTGATTGAATTGCTGAGATTGACTAATAAATAAATAAGAAAGACAAACACAAACTCAACCCAAAAAAACAGAAGAAAGCTAATTTTATTCTGTGTCAGTGTGAGTGGGTGTGAGTTTAGGGGGATATGTGATTAGCAGTGAAAATTTGAAAAGCCAAGTGACAGTGTGATGGGACAAGCTGTAAGATTTTGCTTACCCCCTACTATTTGGTTTAATCATATTGATCAGTGTAGGCTAAATCCTAATTTTGTTTTCTATTATGATGAATCTACAGCTTGAATTTGAACCACTCCACCAACCGTCTCAGAAATAAGATTACACCTGATAACATCAGTCGTTCTTACAATAATCCCTTTGATAAGTGCTGAAATTTACTAAAGTGGATACTGACAATATCCACTGAAAACTCACATCTATTTTACAGTGAAAATGAAGTTTGGACAAAACTAGAAAATATTAGTGACCATGAAAATGGATTTTTGAAAAGTCAACAATCCATTGTTGAACCAACTTGTGAAGTGACTCATCCCACCTTAACATCAGTTCTTCAAGTAATCACAGTCATTTAGAATGTGGCTGAAGTAAACACACAATTTGAACTGCCTGAAATGGATACAAAACAACCAACAACACCGGAATATAAATGAGTCACAAACGTTGGCTATAATAAATACAAAGTAGTGAAGTCATTAAAGTTAAAATGTTGTGCTCAGCATGGTGAAAGCTAATCATCAGCCTCAGCAAAAGTTTCAAAAGTTATGTTGTCTACAACAAAAATAGATCAAAGGCCTATTGCACAAAACTAAGGGATTAAACTTGGATTTTGGTGTAAACCTGATCTTAGTTGCATGGTAGAGGAAGAGTGGTAACAAGTGCTTTGAAACTAACCTGGTCCTGACCAGGTTTAAAGTGGAGTTTATTCAATCTGTTAATGTTTCTGAGCAGTAGGCACTGAAATAAGTGTTCTTCTAACCAGGTTTTACAATCTTATATCAGGAAAATCTGTGATCCGTCTGATGGGTCTAGTAAGCAAACCGCAAACGTGGATTAATATTAAATGATTTACAGCTGGCTTAAATGAGCCGCCTCATTTAAGCTTGACCTGATGTTAAAGCAACATATCACAGCTGTTTACAAGTTGAAGGCTTGTTCAATCTCAGCGTACAGCTGATATCCTGGATTTATAAATTTGAATTTAGAGAAATGAGCCCCAGTTTGTTAAAAAGTATCACGTCATTGTGCACCTCCCAGAAGTCAACAAAAAAAGGATTTACCCAGGTTCAAAACCTCCACGGTCTTACAGTCAGACAGCCGCTGTGTGTATTCAACATGTCTGTGACCTCACTTTGTCCTGAACCATCTGTTGTCTGAAGAACACTATTATCTGTCAGTTTGTAAACAAATCTGAATATTAACCTTGCTGTCTTTCCTCAAGTGGCTCATTTGAAGCTATAAGTGTTGAGCGTCTTTCCCAAATGATTTAAGATATTTATCAGATCCTTTTTATTTATAGATTTGCAAACACTGCTCCAGAGATTATTTCTTTTTTGAATAACTTTAAAAAAAACCATAAAGCTACCTTATCAGACTCACAGGTCAAAATGCTGCACACATCAAGTCTTCCTCTTCATAAATCTCACCTGCTGATCTCCTCACAGCACTTATCGGATTTGAACTCTATAATAAAACACATCTGGCACACCATTTTCATATAACAGCAACCTTTCTTAGCAATGGCAATCTAAAGAGAAGCATAGAATCAAAGGGCATTTTATTTCATTTTCAAGCCAGCCTGTGGCATTTTGCCAAGTCGATTCTTTTAAAATGTCATTGCTTATTTTACTGTAGAGCTGTATGCACCTCTAGTTCACAGTCAATGCTCTTCTCCAATAAACACAGAAGATCTAACTGCGTCCAACAATTGAGTCAAGAAATCAATTGTTTGTATGCTTCACAACACAAAAACCCCTTAATGCAACGGAAGGCTTGCCAACACCAGACTTTAGATGTCCAATAATGCGACTACCTAAAACAGTTACAAGCATAGAAAAGATGCTGCTTTAACTTCACCCAATCAATTACTGAACATATGAGCTGATTACCACAAATACAGCAGAACTGTGACAGTGAACTTGTCATGCTAGGTTTTTTTTTTTTACTAAAACATTTTCCCGTACCACTTTACAATAATGCTCCCCTTATAGATGGCTTATAAATAGTTTATGGATATAATCTGTAAACACTTTATAAAGCATTAATAAATGTTTATTATGCATTAATTAAGGACGAGAAAAAGAAAACTGTCCAGTTTCTTGCCAAATAGTGAGCCAAATCTGTTCATCAATCAATCAACAAATTTATTTATAAAGCACTTTACAACAGTGACTACTGAACAAAAGTGCTTTCCATTAGTTCAGTAATAAATAAAATAATAATAAAAAACAAACAAAATTGTGTACAGTGTTCCAAACAAATGTCTTTAGCTTTGAACAAAAATAAGTTATTGATCGCGCGCAACTCAAGTGGTAATGAATTCCATAATTTTGGACCAGCTACAACAAACGAACAGTCGCCCACCTTCTAAATAGTGTACTGTTTTACACTTTGCAAAAAGGCTCACTTTGATAATTGTGGATATGTATAATGCAGTAACACTGTAGAATATTATATGTAAAATATGTGTTTGTGCTTACAAGGTAGAAACCTAGTCTAAAATGTTTAATATAGTACTTTAGATGAAATATGTACATGAACAAACTTGGCTCACTACTTGGCAAAAAACTGGACATTTTTGCATCTTTCTCATCCTTAATTAATGCATAATAAATTTATAAAGTGATTATTTAATAACCTATTTATAAGCCATCTATAAGGGGAACCTTATTGTAAAGTGGTACCCATTTCCCTTTGTTTGATACATTAGAGTAACTTTGGAAACCATTTTGAGGTTATAAACTGTAGCATGATGCTGACTGTTTTAGTTTTATTTCAGTCCTGCTTTACATGATGGCCTACTACTGATGGAGTGTTCCTCTACTTTCCAGCTTTCTGCTGCCTCATCATTCTATGGATGCAGTTCTTGGGATGCTGTCAACAGTACTTTGGTGCTAGAACTGATGGAAGCTTGGTGCTTTCTACTGTTCTGAGCATCAGTCATCTGTACAGTTCGCCTTAGGAAGAAAATCGATCTTCTGCCAAGTTCAGGCTAGAGCAGGAGAAGCGGTAAAGATGGGGAGTAAGGAAGGGAAATGCACTCCCACACCTGCAGCTCTTCCCAGGTAGAAATCCCCCATGATGGATTTTCTGTCAAAACTGAGAGTGTCAGTTAAACATTGTAAAAGATGGGACTTTGGAAAGCAGAAAACAAGGGGGTTATATCAGCCTAATCAGCAATAAGCGCAAGAGGAAAACCCAATTATGCACTTTAACAAGAGGAAATATGTGTTGGAAAAAATAGAATAAAGAGGCTTTGTATAACATTAATGTTGTTGCTAATCTGATTCACATTTGCATATTAACACATATATATATACTATATATAATCAGATAAATAAAAAATGCTGCTGTGTATAAACATTTTTTATTTTATTCATTTTTTGGCAAAGTGTACTAAATAGTGTTCTGAAGGATTTGCCTTATTATAGCCCCCATACACGAAGTTGGGGGGATCATATCATTTTTGCACTATTTATTTATTTTTATTTTTTTGTTTCAGTGATTTTTGGTCAACCATATCACGGAGACAGCAGCACCAATCAGCATAAAATTTGGCAGTAACGTAGATGCGTCCAACCTATGCTGTGCCAATCAACAGTTTTACGATAGACCCCATATTTGAGGAGGGGCCTCCATCTGGACATACAAAAATGCTTAAAACTCAAAAACTATTCAACATAGGAACTTCAGATTTTATTCTTATTTTTATTATTATTATTTTAGCTCTGATGAAGTGCTATCTATCGGGCTCACCAATCAGCCACCAACCCACCCCTGATCGCACCCAAAACAATAAATCTGTTGTGGTGCATTGGTGCTTACGTGCATAGGTCATATATGCTACTGATATGCTGTATCTAGTTTGGGCATCTATTTGAAAATAAAGCAAACATATACATTCTCAAAATACTATAAATAAATCATTTGTTGAAGAGATTTTTCTCCTGATTTATGACATTTATTACATAATCCCACAATAACTGCAAAGTGGGATTAGCAGTCTGTTTGGAAAAGCTGTACCAAGCAGATGCTGATTAAGAGATGTTGAAAATAAGCTTTTGTTCTACTTCCTCATGCTGATCTGAAATTGCAGTATGAAAATCCAATGTAATTTTATCAATTTTGTTTTCTTGCTTAGAGGTTTCAATATGCTCAAAAGCAAGCAAAGGTTCAAATGTTGCTTTTATGCCTTTTTCATCTAGTAACCCACAAAACTTTTCATGACATTGTTCAAGCTGAGCAAGTATTTTGGATACTCCTTTTTTGCCATTTTGGATTTTTCTGTTGTTTTTTTTTTGTTTGTTTGTCAAAGCTTGTCCCTGACACTAAATGAAAAACTTTTCTTTTCTTTTTTTAAACCTTTTTCTTCTTTAGGACTTCATGATTTGGATGTGCACGTTTGTCAAATTCAAAGCTTTTTGTGCCCGAATGTGAAAGAGAAAAAGTGAGCAGGTTTGTGGGAAGCTGAAATGAAATAATAAATATGTAAATTTATTGCCATCAGTTGCTGGGTTTTCACAAAGATATGCTGGCAGCCATCCAGCTGTGTTTCCATTCCAGATTTCATATGACAGCATGTGTTGCCAGTATGAGATTGTGTGTCATTTTTATGCGTGCACATGCAGGCAGTGTCAAGCTTGAGTACTTTTTTTTTTTTTTTTGTATGAATGCATATGAGCTCATACGTTTGGGGTGAGTGGAATCATTAATAAGAGGTTGCGGGATATACTCTGTTTGGTCATAGAAGGAGCTATACAGTGTTTCATGTTACCTCCATTGTCATCTGGTGGAACCCTAGAGCTGTATGTTAAGTAAAACAGAAAATACATGTCAGTGTCTCTTTCCCCTTTCAATACTCAGCTGGAAGAGCACACACAGACACAAGAGTTTGAAAAGGCAACTACATCTTGCCATTCAACGAAAAGTGTCAAGACAGTAAATCTAAATAATTTTCTTCTTCTTTTTTTTCAAAACTTTGTTTTCTTATTCACTCAACAGTGTGTGTGCTTATGCTTCTGTTAAGTCCCATTTCATTCAAAAAATGCTCCCGTCTTCATGACCCTCATTTCTCAAACCGAAAGGCCATTCAAATACCACCAACTGATTCCCCACCAGGACGGGTTTCAACATTTCCCTTGCAGAACATTTCACTTGCAACAACCCCAGTTGTGCTCTCCAAGGAGTTCTGAGTATGTGCCAAAAATTTTCAATATAATGTGGCTTTTCAGACTTGTGACATGAAGTTCCTTTTGATTAAGTTAGTATTAGAAGCTATAGGCAGCACTCTGACCTTGTTGTTTTGTTGTAATCAATCAAGAAGTACTATTTAAGATATATGAATTCAGTTTTGCCAGTTCAAATTTAGTAAAAGAAAAAAAAATGTTGCAAATTGTCCTTTTTTTGTTAATCTGAAGTTGTGCTTATCAGCTTGACTGATCCGATTATTTTCTTTAAACATGAAATAATACACAGTAGTTAAGAATCTAGTCTTTACTGTCACTTTATTAATGCATTGTGTGCACAATTGTTCAGTACCCTAATATTTGAGTTTTGACTTTGTGAGTATTTCTGTACCTTTTCTCACCAAGACAGTAGCACAGAATGCTAATCCTTAGTCACATTAAAGAGGCACTCAGTATGTTCAATAACAATGATGCATAACCAAGCAGAAATTGTTTGAAGAAGATACACCTCTGTCGTCTTAAAAACATTTTCAATTCAGTAAATAGCCCTGATTCACAGTAATTAGGAGTCGCAGTATCTGCAGGAATAGCAGACTGTCAGCATCATTATCTTGGCACAACTTTTACTAAGGCTTTAGAGAAAGAATTTATTAATTGTTTTATGTTTATTGTTTTACTCTTTGTATTTGACATACTGGATTAGAATTGTTTGTATATGTTCAAGGAATGGTTACTTTAAAAAGCCAATTTAATTGTTTTTGTCATAACATTTAAGTATTATGACATTTTCTTTCAAATGCTCCTGTTTGAATCATTTAGGGTTTGTAAATGTTGTAAATTATATTCTTGAAACCTGTTTTATTGTTCCAGTCCCTTAATATTGTTCTAGCTGGGATTTTTTTTTTCTGCCAGTTTGTTTCTTATGATGTAAAAAAATCTTTAATTTGTTGTTTCTTAAAGTCTTATTCTGTTTTCAAAGCACTGTGTTTATTAGTAATAATTTGACCAATAGTTCTCCTATTTGACAGATTTATCCACCAACAGACATTTAGAGGGTTCGCATTTTAAAGAGGCAGTATTGTGCACTTAGTTCAGTTGTACACTACAATCAAGTACCTTCAAAGCTGTTTATATATAAAAAAATTAACTTGACTTTGTATCATAGTTTATTTAAACACCTTGAAAGTGTTTAGGCAGCTCCACGTGGCTATTCAATGATTACTCAAACATGCATGAATAATTCAAAGCAACACTCTGCGTATGTTTTTGATGAGGGGATGACATTATAACATTATATAAAACTCAAAAAAGTCCATTTTGAACCTCAAACCCCTACCACCACTCCACATTTAAGAATCAGCAAGATAGTATTAGTAAGAATGTGTTAAGCTTAGCTGATTGGCCATAATGATCATAAATGTCAAGAGTCGAGAGACTGGATGTAAACTTGTTTTCTCTGTCATAAAACACACGCACTGAGAAGTCATTTCCTTTACAGGAACAAGTCTCATATTTCACTTGATAGATGTTGAAGTAGTTCTTGACATTTTACACTGATGATCCTGATTTGCATTATTCATGTTATGCAAGCAGTGAGTTTGTGAATAGTTATTTAACTTTGGTTAAAAAAAAAACATGGGGAAAAATGAACAGCTACTAAATATTTACAAAAAACATGTCAGTTATACTTATCTGATGGCTTGAAGGCCAAGCTCATTTCTTCAGCCCTAAAGGGGAGAAGAAAAAAACAACAACAATGCACAATCGGATTCAGGAATCAGATGGAAACTCTCTGAGAAAGGTTTAATTAGAACAGTCCCTTTGCTAATTAGAACACTTTGCACAAAACACATGATTCATTTTTTAAACGGTGGTGGTGGTGCTGATGGTGGTCAGAGGGTCCGGTGGCGCCGGTGCATGGCAGCCCCACCTCTGTCATTGTGCCCCAGGGCAGCTGTGGCTACAGTGTAGTTTGCCATCATCAGTGTGTGAATGTGTGTGTGCATGGGTGAGTGTCTGTTAGTGTAAAGCGCTTTGGGGTCCGGAAGGACTTGATAAAGCGCTATATAAGTTCAGTCCATTTACCATTTAAACAGTGTAAGTGTTCTGTTTAAAGTGTCACTCAGTAGCTCAGTAAGATTAAAAAAAAAAAAAAACAACACTTAGACTGCCAGAGAACCTCAGCTCAAACTCAACATGAACTTTACAGATTCATTTTTGCTAGTTTCAACTATTGTACTTCTGTTTTTTTGACATTTAAATTCAGATTTCAACAAAAAATAATATCTTTGGACCAAAATTGACCCAGTTTATTTATTTGTTTAATAATTTACTTTAACCTGTTTTCTGTTTAAATAAAATCATTGAAAATGAAAACATTAATTGATTGCCTTATTGTTAGGAACAAAAGCTAAACTAAATGTGAATAAATAATTAAAAGCATCTATGCATGTCTAAGGAAAAATGGATAAACCTGACCAACGTACATGTACAAATTAACTAGCATATTTATTTATTTATTTATTTATTTATTTATTTATTTATTGTGTTTGCTTGTTTTTGTTATAATTATGTACTTTTTTGGACTGGCATAAAGAACTGATGAATAAAGTGCAGAGGGGGTGGGAGTATGCAACCTAAAATTTGACTTTTTATTCGTTTTTTATTTTTGTTTTATTTATTTTTTTTATTACTATTAATGAGACTAAAGTTGTTCAGTTAGAATTGAGGAAGGAAATAAAGTCATCACATAAAGGCATAGAAGCAAGGACAAGTTGTACTTAATAAATAAATAATCATCACATCATTAGAGAAATATGTGGCTTTCAGTAATATGCACCTCTAATTGGATCCAGAAAATAAATAAATAAATAAATAAATAAATAAATAAATAATATAGTAAACATAGAACTGTTTGAAGATAAAAATATTTTACAAAAAGGATATTCACTATAGTCCAATGAAATGTCTACATGGCTCTCAGGACTCTTTAAAAAGTCTCTGCTTCTGATTTGAATACACAAGGAATAAAACCAGTTCCAGTGAAGAGCAACCCCACTGGCACAATGCCGAGATAATCAGTGAATACTGGAAGGGTGGCTAATTAACAGCCACTGCAAGCTGATAGTTTGAGCAGATTAGCAGCTTTCTGGAGAGTCGAGAGGACAAAAACATGCCTGTCAGGATCTATTCAGTTGAGTTATAAGGTTTGTTTGTGTTCCCATGTGTTTCTCTGTGTCTTCATAAATTTGAACTGGAATTGCAACATTGTTTAATTTACTTGTTCCCTTATGTTTTGTTAACATTATTAGAAATAATACATTTTTCAAACTTTGCATAATAAGTTCAATTTAAAGTGTTCCGTTGAATAATAAAAAAAACATGTTGTTTACAGAAACACAGCTACTGTAAGATTCAGATCTTCATGTAGAACCTTATCAAATACACAGAATTTAAAAGCAACAGTTTAGGTGATTGAGTGATTGATTGATTGATTGATTGATTGATTGATTGTTAACAGCTACTCTGAGCAGGGCTCATACAGAAAATATATCTCAAAACTCAATGTTAGCTCTGATATTTTTGCACCTCACTTTTGCATAAAACCATAGTTATATGCAAAACAGTGTGAGTTGTGTCACTAGTAGTTTCAACATTAAAACGTTGTCAGTATGGTATCAGCTGTAAGGCATTAGTGTTATATGCAACAGTGTGACGACTCAGAGTATTTATTTAACTGATCAGCTGTGATTTATTATTTCATCAGTCATCTCTAAAGCAGCATGGAAACAAATGTTATTACAATCTTTTGTTTTTATTTCCTTCTGTGGGGGTGGGAATACAACTGGATATCTGCATGAACCAGATTATACTAAGAAAAAAGCTGTCATCTAAAAACCAAAGAACGTCTGATAGACTTGAAATATTGTGTTCAAATGAGAGCTCAAATTATTGGCAGGAGATCGATTCAATTCTCAGACTTGAATATTTATTTACAGGCAAGTTTACCACACATAACAGTCTCTTGGGAAGACAAAATATATATTTTTAACAAAGAACCCATTCAGAGGACCTACTCATGATGATTACCTTATTGTTTAAAGTAAATTATTACAAGTAATCACAAAGTATCAAATATAAGAATGAATTTAAAATGGAGTTAAACAAAAATATTAAACTCATTAAAAATAAATATTCACAAATTTAAAAATAGATGAAGAGTGAACGCAACAACAAACACACAAATGAACATCCAAGTTCAAGTGATTTTTTAATATATTTTTTTAAGTGGGTTTGTGCACAATTAATTGATACAAATTATAAAAATAAATATCCACAAAGTTAAAAATAAATAAAAATAAAAATAAACAGTGAAAGCAACAAGCAATGAACAACATATAAATCACAACAAAATATTGATTTGTTATTGGCTGGAATTAAATGAACAAATTTGAGTTCAAGTGTGAACACACACACACACACACACTTATGTCTCTCTATCCATCTCTTTATTCATTTTTTTGAAATTTTATATCCTAACCCTGACCATTTACCCTAAGGCTAATATCACAGGTACCTACCTGACCCTAAAACTAACCTAAACTCAATTCACACCTTGGTCCTAAACCTACCCCCCACCTCCCACCTAAAATCGGCCTCCGAAGTCGTGGGAAGTGGGAACCAGGCTTTGGTCCCCACAAGGAGCATCCAGTCCCCACAAGGCTGCATTTTCCTGAAAAATTGTCCCCACCAAGTAGCAAAAACAAGGCCACTAACACACACACACACACATGTTTTGAGAGTGGTTATCTTCACAATTAATTGATAAAAACACTACTGCATCTTCAAAAGAAATAACCTAAATGTTCCTATTGTATATAGAAGTGGAAAAAAATGAAGGAAAAAAAAGACAAAATGATTTTAACAAAAAAACAGGTCTTTCCAAACATTCCCTGCAGAGGGATGAAAGGTGAAAGAAACACATAACAGGTGAAAATGACAGGACTGAGTAGAAAACACAGCAACTCAATAAGACACTGACAGACTTCTGCAGCACCTTAGACAGACAACAATCCCAACCCAGGGCAATATGTTTCAAACTTTCTTGACACAGAAAAAATGACATCAAAAAAGATCATGTTTTTTTTCCTAGATAATTAAACAAATAATACGCTGAGTGAAAAAAGATGTTATCTTGAAATCAGGAAAGTTAAAGAAACCAATCAAAGTTAACAAATATCAATCAGCAATAAATTATTATTTTGCACGACTTCTCAAAAATAACACACTGCAATAAAACATTGTAGGTGTTATCTGTTTTGACAAATGTAGAATATGAAGTCTGTAGTAATCCCAGTCTTTTAAATGCAAGGTCTTGAACTCATCATACTTGTTAACCTTTTATGAAAATGTAATCCACAATGCTCGGTGGAATTATAAGGTACTTGCATTTCAGATTCAAGTGTTTTTGTTGTGTTGCTATGCGACAATAGCCTGCCTTTGACAAAGCAGACACAAAGTTGTCTTTATTTTGATGGATTATTGACCTGCAGCGAGTTAGTCTCTGTAGAAATAACTGTAAATTGCACTCAAATGACCTGAAACCAGTTTGTCTTGAAGGCTGACAAACTACTTTATCAACCTTTAAAACAGCATGGCAGGCTTTGGAAAATCAAATGTCAGGTATATTGTGAAGGATGGGTGGCTTGCTGTAAATGGGCTAAACAAATGCAAAACATCAGTCCTTTTGAAGTTTGACCCTAAGGGTTTTAATGAGTGTGCATTGGTTATGCTACAGACTCGTGTATGACACACAGGAGAGATAACACCACCCTGTTGTTTATGTCCTGCTGCTGGATGCCAGATGCCAACTTCCGTACACACTGGCAGAGTAAAGCCACAGCCAGTAAGTGTGTTTATTACCTCCTGTCTTTGGACAGTAAAGAAAAGGAAGTGTTTTCCTACTTATCTCACCTTTTTCTTTTTTTTTCACGCACATTCAAGCTCGTACACATCCTCACTGTTTGTGTCTCTGTCTTTTTCCTTCAGTTTATTTATTGGTGTATTAGTTTTGCTCTGCACTTTTTGCAATGATGCAACAATGTTGAAAAATAGAAATAAACTCTGCGCAGTGTGGTCAACACTCAAAGTGTCTGGTTTGTAGCTGAAAATCATTACTGACAAGCTGAAGTTTAGTGTTTTGCTCTAAGACACTCCGGCTTGGAACGTAATGTTACATTTCAACAGTGACTGTTTTTTTTTTTTGTTTTTTTTTTCACTTTTTCCCAAACTGCTTTTGCCATGTTTCATTTCCCATAAAGTCCCCAATGCATACTAAAGAAAGACTGTCAAAAAGAATTCTACAAAACAACACTTTGCTGAAGTAACCAGCTCGAGAGCAGCTGCCAAACTGACAAATGTTCACCTTACATTTGAAACCCAGAATGTGATGAGCAGACTCCAGTGTTGACGACTTCTTTACGAATCAAACATCTCAGTAATAATTTTGTTCAAGTGAGACCAGATCATCAGCCTTTGGTTATTTTCTCTTCTCGCACTCTATATGCAGATAGTTACTTTGTGAAGAACATTCCCATGCTTGAGGGTTTTTATGGATGGAATCAAATTTATGTTTCAAGAAGCTCATCATTTATTTTTACAACTGACTAAAACAGATAAAGGACATTAATCTAATTTTAAAGTACTCCTAAACTATAACCTTGAACATTACCATGCAATGATGGCCTGATTTTATTTATTTCAGCAAAGATCTTACAGATATTTATCATTTATTAGTAAATGACAGTATGTTAGAAAACACTGGTTGTCCAAAAACAAAGTTGACAGACATGTGTTGCTCATTCTCTGTCATCTTCTGGCAAATAAGTAAGTAAATAAGTAAGTAAGTAAGTATTTATGTACGTATTTATTTATTAAGTTTTTGTCACAAACTGACTCTCCTCATTAATGTCAAAAATGATTTCTATTCTGACAACTAATCAAAATCTATTTTCCCTTTAAATAACTTGTGGTTAAACTAAAACTGAATTAGTAATGACATGTAGTCACAGTATTTATTTGAAAGGTGGCTTCTTGATTGTTTAACACAAAGCCCATATTAGAAATATCTGCAGGGCTTTTTTACCTTCTGCAAAAAAAAAAAAAACTTTCCATCAACATCTGCTTCATTTGAGATCCTATCTAGAATTATTTTATTACAATGTGCTCCCCTAATTGTTCATGACAACTCAATTTGATCATTAAACTGATACAGCTGCAGAGACCTTGGGCATGCATGAGAGAAACTGCACAGAACCATGCAAAACCCTGAAAATAATCTCACAAGTCCATTGATATCATGCCTCTCTAAATGTCCTCCCAGCTATCGTGCTTTGCAGGCATTTTGGAGTCCCGATGCTGATTTATTCTTTCCTTGTTTAAAGCTTGACTGTGCAGTGAGTGAATGGAGCCCAATCAAGTTCCACCATCAGAACCACTTGTGCACTGAAACTACAGAAAAGCAGCAGTTTCGATCATCAGCCTGATTCATGGTGCCCCCCCTGAAAAATGTTGCTTTCTCAATCACATCTTTCTTCTGGCAAGTATTTTGTCTGAATGCATCTGTGTGCAAGTTAAAGCACAGGAAAGCAGCAGTGACTTGGAAAAGACTGAAGAAGTTACTCTTGTATCGACACACACACTGAAACTCTTACTCAGTTGTGGAGAACACACTACACCATGTGTGTACCAGAGGTCTATAGTAACTAAGTACATTTACTTAGTTACAGTACTTAAGTAATTTTTTTGAGGATTTATATTTTACCAAGTATTTTTTTAAATCATGACTTTTACTTTTATTTAGTTACTTTTAAAACCTAAAAATGATACTTTT
>JARVGW010000278.1:16395880-16419782 GCA_031762495.1 Anablepsoides rubrolineatus | reverse complement strand
TTTTACCAAAGTCATTTTCTGTTAAGGTATTTTTACTTTTACTCAGTTACTTTTTTCAAGTACTTTATAGACCTCTGGTGTGTACACATGCAGAGAGGACACGCTGAAAGGATATTACTCGCAGGTGTGAAGTCCTCCGCAGAGAGAAGTCATTGTAAATCAGTCATGATTGAGATGTAAAACTGATGTTCTGCCTTTTTTTATATATATAACCAAAGGAGTGGCAAAGTCTAAGACAGGCCTGAGAGGAAGGATGTTTAAAAATCATATCAGAGCTTTCCATGATCACTCATGCACTTAGTACGACAAACACTGCAACTGATTTCATTTTACACAAAGAAAAGCTCTGGGTATGGGTTTATTATCTTACAAAAACCAATGTCATGCTGTGTGCTTTTACATATTATCTAGTAAAATTGTTGGGACAATATGTGAGCTTTTGGTGCTTTACCAGTTTTAATAGTCTCATAAAATTGTCTGGATGATTTGAATGTAAATTCAAATGATTTGTGCTTTGTGTGCGTGTGTGTGTGTGTGTGTGTGTGAGGGGGGGGGGGGTATGTATTCTTTAGATATGGAGTGAAGTTTGCACAGAATGGTTGAGAGCCATCCACATTCAAAACAGTGGCCTGCAAGGTGGCACGTTGTGTGCATTACTTTAATAAATGTTACATTTATTACCATCACCATGCTTAGTTTTGTTATTGTTATCATTTTTGTTTAACTAAATAAGTGAGAGCAAGAGAGGTAAAAAAACAAAACTTCTAAAAGTTAAAAGCTTAAGAAACAGGTGACAGAAAATACTTTTGTACAGCACTGTTCATAGAAAAGTCATGGTCTCTTGGAGAACTCACAGGACAAATTATGTAATTAAAGGCACTGTTCTAAGTGCACACAGCATGAAAATGGTCTATTTGGAGCTTTAGCAATAACGCTTAACATGTTACAGGCCAGCTTGTCCAGGGTGTTCAGTTACGCACAATGACTGCTGGATATAGGCTCCAGTTCCCCTGGAACCCTGCACAGAAAACAGTGTAAAGAAAATGGATTGACAGGGCAGATGGATGTTAAAAGCTAAAATCACTTTTATCACATTCTGACAAAATTCAACACGTGTGTACAAAGAGTTGGATTAACAGAACTTGTAAATCAATAAATATCAGAATTCATTTGAATATTCTTTTGTGTTTCTGTTTTGCTGCTCGGCGATGGAAAAACAAATTTTATAGAAGGACTTCAGAGCCTGTTTATAGGTGTGTTTTCAGGATGAGGAGTTTGCCCACTAAATGGAAAGGGGAATAGCATGCTGGTGAAAACATCCTGACATCAACCCTGAAACATGGCAATACACACCAACCAAAGCATGTGTTTGTTGTGGTTTTCTGAAGGCCTTTTAAAGTTGTTTTTTTTCTGGGGAATTCTCCTACTTTTTACTTGTTTTTGAACCAACACCTTTTGTTGACCATGACAACATTTATGTGTGTGCATAAAACATGTTTTTAAGGGGGAATAAAAGGACAAAAACAACAAAGGCCTGACCAGAGATACATTTTATTCAGCTGGTTGTCTGCTGTAAAATAAGTTTCCAGCCAATTTGGGAAGCGAGTATTGTAATGTCTTAGCTAATTTTCATTAATTCAACAAACAGACCCATTCACATGTCTGTTTAATTCTTTCTTCATGTTCCTTTCTTGTCTCCCCCATCTCTTATCCCCCTTCTTTTCTGTTTCCATTCCTCCTTTCTTTTTTTAACCTGTGTGATCTGTTGTTCCTCAGGGTGAAGTTTTAAGAGCAGATTGATGTTTTCAAACTTCACTCTGGTCAGCGAGGCCTTGCTTCTCCCCACCTTTTTTTTCTTTCATTTTGCTCTCTTAGGAATACAGCACTTCTTACTCAATATCATTTTCTTGTCTTTTACTCCTCTTTTTCTTTCCCTTCCCTGCCTCTCTTGTGCTACATCTGTTCCTCACTTCTCTGCGTGGAAACTATCCATCTCATCCTTCCTTGTTTCTATACATTCCTTCTGCCTTTTCTCTGTGTTTGGCTTTTTTTTTAAATCACCCCTCCTTCTGTGTGGACAGATTAATAGTTTTCCTGTTCTACAGTGAAACCTACAAAGACTTGTCCCTCCCTTGACATCACTAAACAAAGAGTTTCTCGTCTTTTTTTCTCATTTCCTATTTTCCTTTCTTTTCTCCTTCTCTCACACCCAGTGACCTTTGCTTCCTTTGGGTACACTACACGCAAACTCCTTTGCACTTATTTCCTTCTGTTAAGATAGTCATCATTTCTTCATTATTTTTTTTTTTCGACTTTACTATTTGCAAATCATAAAGTCTGCACAGAAAAAGTCATAATTACCAGCTGCACAGCAAAAAACATGTACAAACTGGTGTGTTGACGCAAATTTATTTATTTAACTTGGTGAGGTTTATATTTGAACGTGAACACAACAACTGCATCAGTTTCTGGTTCGTCTGTATTTGTGCCACTCAGCCACTCAGCTGCAGTTATTGTCTGCACCTTCCTGTGTTTCGGAGCTGAATAAATATGGACCGCATGGTGTTTGGGTCAACCTTGCTTACATAATTGTAGGTGTTGAAGAAGTCCAGAGACCCTCTTTAGAAAACACAGCAATAACATAAAAAAAATTACAAAGAAATCAAACAAACAGCAGCAAGCTATTGACTTAAGCTGTGAAATATTATTCATGGTTACTTGTTCCTATACACTTTAATTAAAATCTGCGGTCATGCGGCTTTTGTGAAGAGTACTTAATGACATTCAGAATGACAATAATTCAGGTGTTTTAGGCAATATGTTGGGTTTAATCAATAATCCTTACATGTGTTGCTAAATGGATAGTGGTTGACGGTGGGAACCTTAGCGGCCTGATTCCTGGCTTTATACTGTAAGGTTGGAATGTCACCTCCTGGTGGGGAAGAAGCCTGAGCTAGTGTGTGTTGTTGAGAGGTTATGGCTAAATAAAGTTGGACTCACCTTGATGCAATGCTCTGACTCTGGAACCAGACCTTCTCAATCCCACCATGTCTTCCAATGAGGAAACAGAGCCTGGAGAACTTGGGTCGGGCTCTCTAATCTCTGGTGCTGAGGTCAATGTGGTGTTTAAATATCTCCTTGGTGGCGAGGCTCTGGATGTTGTGGGGTTGTGTTGGTTGACACGAGACTGCAGTATTGCATGGACACTTGCAGTTACCTTGGATTGACAGACATGGGTGGTGATCCTCTTGTTCAAAAAGGGGGACCACATAGTGTGTTCCAACTACAGAGGGATCACACTCCTAAGCCTCCCTGGTAAGGTCTATTCAGGGGTCCTGGAGAGGAGGGTCTGCCAAATAGTCAAATCTCAAATTCAGGAAGAGCCATGTGGTTTTGGTCCTGGTTGTGAAACACTGGACCAACTCTAAACCTTTTGCAGGACCTTGGAACATGCATGGGAATTCGCTCAACCAGGCTACATGTGTTTTGTGGACTTGGAGCAGCCGTTTGACAGTGACTCTCTAGGGTTACTCAAAGTATGGGATTTTAGACTCTTTGATATGGGCTGTTAGGTCTCTATACAACCAATGCCAGAGCTTGGTCCACATTGCTGGCAATAAGTCAGGCTTGTTTCTGGTGAGAGTTGAAAGGTTCTGCTCAACTGGTGGAGTTTATTATCTCAGGGCCTTGTTCACTAATGAGGGAAAAATGGAGCCGGAGATCAATAGGCAGATTTGTGCTGCGTCTGAAGTTATGTGGGCGCTTTACTGATCTATCATGGTGAAGCAAGAGCTGAGCCAAAAGGCAACTTTACCAGTTGATCTACATTCCAACCACAATCTATGGTCACAAGCTCTGGGTAGTGACCAAAAGAACAAAACTGCAAATACAAGCGACCAAAATGAGTTTCCTCCGTAGGGTGTCTGGGCTCTCCCTTAGAGATAGGGTGAGAAGTTCATCATCCAGGAGGGACTCAGAGTAGAGCCGCTGCTCCTCCACATTAAGAGGAATCAGTTGAGGAGGCTCGGGCATCTGGTTAGGTTGCCTCCTGAATGCCTCTCTGGTGAGGTGTTCCGGGCATATCCCACCAGGAGAAGACCCAGAGGAAGACCCAGGAAACACTGGAGAAACTGTTTCTTGGATGGCCAAGGAACACCTTGGGATTCCCAGGAGGAGCTGGCCCAAGTGGTTTGGAAGTGGGTAGTCTGGGCCTCTTTGCTTAGGCTGCTGACTCTGTGACCTGACCTTGGTTAAGCAAAATATAATGGATGGAGGATGGATGAATGGTGTTACTAAATAACACTTATTTTCATCTAAATTTTCAAATTTAGTACTGCATTTAGAGCAACAATTGAGCTATTGAGTCTTATACGTGCAGCTAGTATTTTGACAGATTATAGAAAGAAATGCTTTGGTGTTATATAAATGTTTACCTCATGTAACCTGAAAGAACAATCTTGCTAACCTGCATTACATTTATTGTCATGGTTTTCTGGGGCTTACCACTGTGTTCAACTGTGACAAGCAAAAATGTCTGCTGTGTGCACAGAACATTTTTGTTTTTGTTTTAAACCTCTCTTGTCATAGTTCCTTCACTGTGATCTGGAGAAATAAGTTGTGGAGAGGGTGGTTTGGTAACATTAGAGTTGCTTTCTTTGTGCTTTTGATGTTGGCATCTGATCAAATCAAGACATTCAGCTTTGACTGAAGTGTTACACAACTGTACTGTGCTTATTAAAATTAATATAAATAAATAAATACTTTATAAAATTACATTTATAAACTCATGTAAGAAAGTTTTTACGGTAAAGTAGTATCTTCCACTTGAGATATTCTCAGTGCCAAACAAATTAGTTTCACAGGGCTAACAGGCAACAAGAATAAATAGTCTTAGGAAAAGTAAAAAAAAAAGGAAGATCAAAGTGACACATTGTTAAAAGAAACAAGAGGAAATAAATAAATGGTGGGAAAAGGCCACAAGCTACTGACCCAAACTTTTCAAATTTAACTACCACCATTCATTTTGTTTTCTAGTTATGTGTTTTGGCATACAGTGAAGAGGATAGATGCCATTTAATTTTTAAATGAAATGTAGAAAGTGTAAAAGGAGAGGGATGTGACAGTACAAAGGGATATGAGAAGGTGGTTGTAACTGATAACACATGTTGAGAGGAGACAGAGTGATAAAGAGAAATAGGACGGGGCTGATAGGAGGAGGGTTGTGGCTGGGTCGAGTTGGTCTTCTGTCCTGCAGGCTGACATGACTCAACAGCAGAGCAAGTTTAAGGTGAGACTGGTCTGTATTTGGGAAGAAAAGTCAATATAGTTAAAGGTTACTAAAGTTATGAGGACATGACTGAGTTTTATTACATTTCTTTAATTTTTGCATTTTCCATACGCATCAATCAAACTACCAAACACCTTAAAACATAAAATGTGTTTATTAAAAAAGGTTGATTTGTAAAGTGCTAAACTGGAGAATGTTCTCCTACAGGACTTCTCTAGCCTATCTTAGATTGTAGAATAGTTGATGTGATTTATTGGATGGAGAAACAAGTTAGAAGCATAAAAAGGCCAGCAGTTCAGTTTCTGTCATACAACTATAATATCAGTAAATCCATAATTTTAATTGCTTTGAGCTTATTTGCTGCATTGCTCACTGGTCTCACTGGGATGCTGTGAATGTGGGTAAAATGTAATGGGAATTTTGTGTTCATCAAAATAATGTATTATTCATAAATAATGTGTGTGTGAACAGCTGTGAATAGGTCATCTTGACTTAAAAACAGAATCCACCAACAAGGGAACAAATGGGTTTTTTTTTTTTTTTGGGGGGGGGGGTTATTGGCAGGGTGGGGTCAATCATTTACAGGTTGTCCAAATGCACAATATTTGTTAATTTATTTGGCAGTCCCTAATAACATGGGTAACCTCACCACATTCAAGCCAAAAAGCACAATTAAAATTCAATCAAAACACAACTAAATAATTTGTCATTTTAAACTGTTTTTGGGGTCAGAGTAGCCAGTTTGCACAAACAATATGCAACACTGCATGAGTTGACTTATTTTTTTTTCAATTATGCTCCTAATTTAAATTATACTTACTGTCTTCTGATTCAATATATATTTGTTCCGACATTAGAACAATCTGTTATCTAAGCAAATTAATATGTTGTTAAATAGTAATAAAAAAACAACATGTAGTGTACTGCCTGTTCAATGTCTCTATACAGAAACCTGACATAGCCTACATGCCCCATATGCCCAATATTTGGCGTGACTACAATCATACAATACACCACAAAGACAAAACATTTAATGTTCAAATGAATAAACTTTAGTGTTATTTGCAAATATTTACTTTTTTTGAATTTGAAAAAACAGCAGGGACACACTGGGAAAGTCGAGGAATCCTCAAAACAAACAAACAAACACCTGTTTAGAATATTCCACAGGTGAACAGATTAAGTGGATCAGGCGAGTGTCATGATTGGGTATAAAATGAGCATCCCTGAAAGGCTCCGTTTTTCACAACCAAGGGTGGGGCAAGGTTCCACAGACCACCGGCTTCTCTGATCCCAAAGCGCATCTGAGATAAACTGACACAAAGAGGAAAAATGTCAAAAATGAAATGAAAGGCGGCAGAGAGAAGAAAAAAAAAAAACTTATATCTGCCCCTTTTTTCTCAAGTATAAATTCAAACAAATTGAATGACTTATTCAAGAGAAATCAAGAATTAAACCATTAAAGCTAAAGGTTGCATACAGGTTTTGGACCAAAATATGTTGCAATCCAAGCAACATTTTTTCTAGGGACATTTTGCACAGGTTACAACCGTATGGCTTCGTAATAAAAGACTGGCCTGTATGCAGTTCATACCAGCCTCCCGTTGAAAATGTGTGGTACATTATGAAGCGCAAAATACAACAACAGAGACCACAGACTGTTGATCAAGTGAAGTTTTTCATAAAGCAAAACTGGGAAAAATTCCTCCTATAAAGCTAAAAAAGCGCTATATAAATAAATTCCTAATAAATAAAATCATTATCTTACTTTACCCCAGTTTCCAAATACTTACTGTGTGTTGTTAAAAGGAAAGGTGATGTAGGGGAAAGCATGCCCGTGTCTCAGCTTTTTTGGAACGCGTTCCAGACATGAAATTCAAAATAAGGGATTGTTTGCAAAAAACTGTGTATTTGTTTGAAATTGAATACAGGTTGAAAATGATTTAATAATTACATTTTCTTTTTATTTGTTTTACACAACGTTCCAACTGTGTTGAAATTGGGGTTGTAGCTTGAGAAGCTAAACAGAGCTAAATAAATGATGGTAAAGCAGTTCAGTGTTTTGCAACCATGGTGCAGTTATGATAGCAAAAAAACTGAACTACTTTGTCATTTATTATGCCTGCACCATAATATCAGAAGGCAACTCAATTGAGCGTGTGAACATGTTGACTGGCTCCTCTCTTCTGTCATCCAGGCTTCTGAATAATGAGAGGAATCTGTTTCGAACTATGAAAGTAAGGGTGGCAAAACATTGCAGTAATTGTGCAGACTATGCAGAATTGTTACAAAACACATGTTGATCATTTTACCCAGCAGTTCTTAGATAAATGGATTCAGAATGTAACAGCTTTTAAAAGTTGCTCCTGCAGTCAGACAGAATCAATAAAGGGCTGATGGATATGAGATGCCTCAAAAATGTTTACTATTGTAAAATAATACCAGGAAGTGAGTGAGAGCCTCTTTGGAACAGTTTGAAGGTGTTCATTTTTGCATTTAGCAGGGATTTATTGTTGGGTATCGAGTCATGAAATAGCCTTGGCAGTACAGCTGCTGTATCCATCTGCTTTGCTGAGCTTTTTTTTTTTCCATTTACACACACACTTGCACACAAAATGAAATGTATTAAATGCATATCAGTTGAATTCAAGTTACAGCTCTAAATATTACCACAAAGCACATTTACTAAAAACAAAATGTATTTTTACATTTTTTATGTTCTCTTATTTATTTTTGACTGTGCTCCAGTTCTCCACCAAATTGCATGAAATGTAGTTTGTTTCATGGTCTGTGGATACTGTGCAATTGTTTATGTATTTTATTAATATGTCTGTTCTGCTTTCTATGATTTTGTATATTGTTATTCTTTGCATTGTTCTATCACTTTTTATTTTGGGGGGTGGGAGGTATTCTCTGGTTTACTTTGGTTAGTCTTGTTTGCTAAACTCCCCACAAATGCTATCCGAGTTACCAATTGGAACATGCTCCCAGTTTATCTCTGTCAGTGTATACAGTATAAGTATATATCCATGTTTCCAGCCAACCATTGCCATTATGTTGTCTGGTTAGCATGAGAAATATTGTCACAACCAGCTACTTTTGAAGTTTATTTAAAACTTTAACTTCTCACTACTTTCTCAGTTTTATTACTAATCTGTGTACTATCTGTCCTTTCCTGTCTCCCTTTTTAACCTTTTGTTTTTCCCACCCCACATATTGATCCATAAAATGACCCCTTTCTCTTACTTATCCCTTTCTCCCGATCCAATCTCAGTGCTGCCAGCATGATGATGGCTTTGTTTCTAACATGATTGGAGGGCAGTCCAAAGGGACACTGTGAGTGTACGGCTGTGTGGATGTGTGAGCGGAGACTTGACACGTATTCTGCTGTAATTAGACATGTCCCACATTCTCTGCATTTTAAAATGACAAGTGCCCTCCTTATAAATGCCTCTTGCTCAGTCTGTGGTCCCTGTTTGCATACATATTTCAGCTTATGCAAGTGTTTCTAGAAATACTCATAAAAGCTGAATGTATTCATTCCTCTATTGACAGCTTTTTCTTTTAAGAGGGACTTTATTCCTTGGCATGGCTTCAAATCTTCATAGAGGTCACATCCTCATGTTCCCCATGGATCTATCACTAACACAGACATAAAATGTCCCACACTAAACTGGCAACAATTCTCCATAACCAGGCATGACCAGGCAATATTAGATGATAGGTTGTATCAAATTCAATAAACCAAAATAAATGGTTGGAATGCAATCGACTAAATTCTATCACTTGATAAGTGTTTGCAGACAAGTCACCCACTTCTTTACATGCTATGGGTGAATAAATATTTGCTCTAGCATTTTATACCTCTTGCCTCCACTTTCTATGTTGACAAAGACACATGTAGACTCCCTGCAGGCAAGCAGCTCATAAAAGTTAAATCATTCACAATAAAAAGAAAGAAAAACATATTTAAGTGATTATCCAGTCAAATAACATGCAACATTTCAGACACATTTCAGAAAATCTGTTTAGATAAAATTAGCTAGAAAAATCTAAATAAAGGGACCTTTAATGCATATTTGCTGCTACATTCCCCTAAATTATTCTTTGCAAATGCATGAGGCAATATTTATCCCAGCCCCCTGTTCATTCTGTGTGTGTAGACATGTTTACTTGCAAAGCAATGTGTCCTTGAGATAGGCTGGGTCTCAGGGTGTTTTGCTATCGGTACAACTGTCCCACTATGCCATCTCCCTGCCCTAATTTATATTCTCATGTGTCATATTGAATGTCTGTGACTGCCTTCTCTTTCTAATACCTTGGAGACACTGGTGCCAGTGGGTGTTATAGTCAACAGTTGTGCTGTTAGTTCTGAATATGCATTTTTCTATCCTTCAACTGGTCTTTGAAACGTTTCCTATAAGCACTCATGGGATCTAAAAGGGCAAACATACCAGCAGCATGTGGATGACAAACCCAAGTCACCTCCTGGGTTCTGGGTTATAGGTCCTTAATGTTACTGTGCTCCACTGTTTTGTTACAGAAAACTAAACTATCATCTATTTTTTGTATGCAATGTGGCAGATTTATCTGTTTTTGTATTCCTGTTTTGGGTAGATTTTGTTAAAGTATAAACAGATCAATTTAAACTCTAAAGTAGCTCCAGATAATCTCAAAAAATCTCAACCTGTTTTACACTGAGGGAAATAGTTTTTACCACAAATACAGATAACTTGCAAATCATTAAAATTGATCAAAACAATACTTATAGTTATCTCAGTGGTGAGTATGACCCAGGAAAATAAAAAAGTAAAAGTTTGAGGAACTCGAAAACTAAGAAATCCAACTTTTTTTTGTTTGTTTTGACATTCATATCATGATGTCAATCATAATACACATAATTTCCCTTTGTGATCAATAAAGTATTTTTGAATTGAATTGAATATACTTGTTTGCACTGAAATGCATTCTGTTTCAACCAGATCATAATAATGAGTAAGGTAAATAAGGGTTGATAAAAAAGGTAAATAAGGGTTTATCTTTCACAACTATTACACTGCAGCTGCACAATATATCACAAAGCTATTACCCTCATGATAACAGCCTATGCAAAAGGAATGTTGCAAAAAAAAATGTATAGACTGCAATAAATGGTTGGCTCAAATGCTTGTATTTATCCATTTTTTCAGCATCAATCTGATTAACAAAATGGACCTGACTGCACTAAGAGAATTTAGGTTTGTTAACTTTTATTTAAAATTATTTAACCAAGTTTTAGAGTTTTCTTCATTTATAAAAATTATAGTAAAGTTTTTTTTTTTAAGTTGTTATAGCATCAGAAAATGTTTAATGGGGGCGGTGTTTTAAAGTCATTAAGAAACTGTTTTGCATGCAGTTTGTTGTTTCACTGCTAATACAGCAGCTGTCTAGTTGCATTTTTTTTTTTAAATAAATCTGTCACGTTGGGATGGAAATGATGTAACAGTTGTTTTCCTTTTTCTTTTTTCTCAAAATACATCAACACTGCAAATTTGTTTATTTTTTGCAAGGCATGTAAATAATGGTCAATTGACTTTAGCCTTTGGATACTGTAGGAAATATAAATGCACTTGAAATCCCAATAAAATTCACTTTTTTTTCTTTTTTTTTTTTGCTGTGACAATTTGGTTTCCTTTTTTTCCCCTCACTTTACCACAAGTGTTTCATTTTCTCTGTGCTGCTGTTTTCTTTAAGTTTACAGATGCTATTTTTTTTATTGCTGGACTGTTTTTTTTTTTGTTTTGTTTTGTTTTGTCTCAAAATATTGTAAGTGTTGAATTAAGTGTGATAACACAAGAACCCATATGTTTTGGTTTTGTTTCCCCCTTCTTTTTTGATCTTACTTCCACAGATGGCTTCCAGGCTCCCTTTTAAACTAAGAATTTAATATTGTAAAGTACCCAATTGGGCAACAAGAAGAGAGGAATGCAGCACATGAGCTATTCATATTATGCAAAATTAAATCTGTGCAAAAGAGTGGTTTTTTTTTTCATCTTCTGTGTTTGTGAACTGACCTTTGTTTTACCCGTCTGCTCAAGCACTCTTCATGGAAACTCCAAAAGCTCTTTCATTTGTCTGCTCACACCTTTAGATTTCCAACTTTTCCTGTTTACCTTCCTCCAGCCATCCTTCCACTGAGTTTTGAATGATTTGAACATTCCCCAAACTGAAACATTTAAACACAATCTTTGATCAACAAACTACATCTGTAAATAATGCTAGACATCCTTGACTTTATAAAACTGAAATATGGATTGGATCACCAATACATGTTTTTTCTCCTTCTTGTTTCTAAGTGTGTGTCATTGTTGATATGCTTGTTAGTGCTCTGTTTTCTCTGTTAGTGCCAGTTTGTCCTGCTTTGATGTTATGTTTTATCACAGCAGAAGGAGAGCAAAATGTCCGTGCTGCTGCTTCAGCTGCTCAGCGTAAATATGTTTTGGCATGTCCAGATTGCATTGAGATTGCAGTATCAGTCGAACCATATCACTGAGCTCAAAGTTCAGCTGTTCTGCCTCCTCCCCAAACATTTCACTGAAACAAATTTACACAAGGGAGAAAAAAACCTAAGATGTGTTACTTTTGCCACTTTATTCTTCCTCATTCTGTTCTTCCATCGCAGTTTTTTTTTGTGTCCAGTCATTCTCTTAATATCACTTCTTCGTCTGTCACGTCTCATTTTTTGCTAGGTTTGTCATCCCTATCACTTTGTTTTTTTGTTTCTTTCCCATTTTTTTTAATCATCTGCATTTGAACCCCAGATCATCTTTCTTTTTGACTTCTCACAATTCCCTAAATGCTACTTTTGCATTTCGTATTTGCTACTCATGACTCTTACCATATTCCTTTTGTATTGACCCTCCTCAACCCTGATTTTTGTTTTTCACTTTTTACTTGTCAACACATTTTATGACACACCTTCCATGACTTCCATACCTCTTCATCTCCTCTGCTGTCATGTTGATGCTTTTAAGCTTTTTGACAAGCACCCATTTCCTTTTTTCACACTCCTTCAGGTGTTAGCGGGTGGAAGGAATGTTGGCCATGTTATATTCAACTACACACATGTGTGCTGTGTAACATTTGTTCCTTTTCAAGCTGTAGGTGTTCCAATAAATGTCATGTTTGCCTTACATTTCATTCTCGCAGATTTGAATAAGCGTTATAACCTCTGAAAAAGTTAACTTTTTGAGTATTTTACCTAAAAATCTGAAGATTCTCCTCTCAAGTCAGAGTTTATGTGAGGTTATGTGGATTGCCTACAGAAACAGCCAGCGTGGGTGGCAGGAATCAGAGGAGTAGCTGAGCTTTACAGCTGTGTCTGCTTGCTTAAAACTTTATATATCAAAGTGCATATTCCATTTTTTAATCAAATAAATAGAAATATGGTCTGATGCACAAAACAGTACATAAAAAGTGCCCTTCTCAATTATTAGATGAACTACAGAGTTTTCAGTAAATGACTAATTTGGGGATTTAGAATCATTAAAAAATGCTGTCCTTATGTTTTTTTGTTTGTGCTGTCAAAGCTATGTCAAAAAACTTTGAAGTTGGACATCTAACAACAGACTGGAAGTATATAACTAGACCTTTTTCAAGGCTATGACAGAAATCCTGTTCTCATTTCAGCTTACTGACCATTAATCAAAGCATGTGGGCCTTTAAGGCCCTGCCACATTATAACATAGTAGACAACTTATGCTGACTTATGAAAATGTTATTATGACTAATCTAATAATTAGCATTACAATATGTATAGGTCCAAAAGCGATGTCCAGTCACTTTTTTTTATTCCATCTTCAGCTTGGACATCTTTAGCGTTCAACAAACTTTCATATGTTGGCATAAGTTGTTGAAAATGGTAAAGCATGACTGGGTTTTTACCAACAAATAGATGTTTAAATGACAGCAGGTTTTGATTATTCAGTCAGACACAAGTCCAGCTTTAAAGAAAGAAAGAAAGAAAGAAAGAAAGAAAGAAAGAAAGAAAGAAAGAAAGAAAGAAAGAAAGAAAGAAAGAAAGAAATTAGATAACGACTCTTCACTTACTTTTAAACATGCCCTCTTTAGAGCAGCAAGTTACAATGTACTTCCCAACAATTTGATTTTCAGATTTGTTTTCACTTATTCCATGAGTTTAAACAGTTAAACAATGAGCAGGGGAAGAAAGGCTGCATCTTGCAGTTGAACTGGAGCAAACATATGCCAGTTATGTACAAGGTAAAATATACAACGACATTTTGATTTGTGACTTTTTAACTGAGGACAGAATAAATGAAAAGAAGGCAGAGTAATGAAGAAAGCGTTGAGAAAAAAAAACAAAAAGTGAGAAACAGACAAAGAGGAATATGTGTACACTCCTTACAGACATATAGGATACCCCCACCCCCCAATTATACTACTCCCTCAGTTGGTCTTACCATAAATCAGGTTGGGTTATTTTGCCAACAATGCACTTACTGCTCTCTTCATAAACAATGCTTTTATGGCTTTTCACCAGATCAGTTTACTTAGCTGTAGAATATGATTGAATAAAATGCACAACGGGAGGGACCTTTAAAGTACAGAAGGAATGAGGGGACTTCTTGTTTGAAACAAAAAGATCAGAGACAAGAGAGGAAAAAAGCTGGTTGAACAGGTTTATACTGTATATATAATTTTTTATTAAAGTTATTTGTGAATTAAAAAGGATAGTTTTATTTAGAAATAACAATATCAACAGTATAACAATATTTTGAGTCCCTTGGCTCGATTTTATGCCTAAGCCTAAACACACCTAACTTAAAGCCTCATAATGTTTGAAAAATGATTTGCAGCATATAAAACAACTATACTTTTATAAGAATTTGGGGGGAAAATAAAATCTAAACAAATAAAAAAGGTTGATACATCTAAATGATTTTATTCTTAGAAGAAAATGTAAAAAACTCATATAAACGGAGAACCAAATTGTCAAAAGACATTTTCAAGCAACTTCAAAGATTCGTTCTTGATGACCAGAGAAACTCATTAAAATATCAAGAATACAAACCGTGCAATGATATGGCATGTATATTTGTTACCAGCAGTGCTTCCTGTAGAAGTTCACAGATTTAAGCAACCTCATACATAACAACTTTATAGCCTGTCAGAAAAAAAAGGAAGAGGTGGAAAACTGCTGGAGAGTAGAAAATGTCTTAACCAGAAACAGATTTTCCATAAAATCTTGTTTTCACCTTGGCCTTAGAGCCCCAGCCATATCCCTGACTTCTACTGGGAAATTGCTTCTCTCTTTATTCCACTGGCACACTCTCACTGTAAAACCTGAAGAGTGCACACTTGCAGTGCAGAAAAAATGTTGGGAAACATGTGGCTTTTAACCCCTCGGTCAGGGTCACAGCCGGGCCGTCAGAGACCTGAGAAAGAATGCGCATTGTGAAGATGATCAGAGCTGACAGCCCTTTTCCTCCTGAGACAGGAAATCAGGTGGCTAACTGCTCCAAACCTCCAATGGCCATCAAACCATTGTTATTAACTGCCTTTAAACACACAGTAGGAACTGAACAAGATTAGACAGAAGCTATTAACGTATCAGATTCCACATGAGCCGAAAGACCTGTTTTTATTTAGATGTCCTATTATCGTTACTTTACTGAATGAAAATCCCTCTGTTCTTTATCTACATTCTTTGTGCAGTTTCCGTCTGCAGTTTTTGCTGCTTTATTAAAAAGAATGATTGAAGTTTGAGCAGATAACAGCATTCAGTGCGATAAACACTTAAATTTGCATTCCCCTTTTTCACTTTATGGACTACATTTAATTCAAAGACTACATTTACTTTACAACTTACTCTGTGAAAGTCTGCAACCTCTAAGTCCATTAAATGCTACTGTAGCAGTGGCATTGATAATGGATGTATACCTGGCCTTAGGCTGAATTGACTTTGCTAATATACTGCTATCTGCTGTGGCAGACTGTGTGGGAAGTCTGCAGTACATATTAGTGATTTACTAGGCTATTTACAACGCTCTTGCAGCCACCATTCCTCACACTGTAACTCAGCACTATATTATAAGTTCAGCCACCTGCGTATCTGGAGCAATAATGAAGGTTTGGGTTGCTTCCATTTAGATGAACTACCATTTTCTTCAGGAAACACAACTTAAACTTTGTCCAAGGGATGTTTATTTTGTTATTGTTTTTTTTAAAGAACAATATACCTGATATGGGATTAGGATAAATGATATGTGATATAAGACCGCACTTGCTCCTTATTCACACAGGCACTGTTAAAATCAGATCTTTATTTTTGACACACTAATGGATTTAGTCTATGTGGCAAAACATTTTTTTTTAGTTGAGCCAAAAAGCACCATTTATGCTCAAAATACAAGCTTACACTCACAAAATCAACACACGTGAGTGCATTTTGTGGTACCCTGTCCCAATGAATGTATATCATGTATGGACTATCACAGGTCCATCTTTAAGAATTGTGCTCCCAAATTAAAACTAGGAATTCCTATGTACATCTTTAATGTTCTGTGGTTTAAAAACCTTCACAAAATGCTTCAGAATTGACTTGTTTTATGTGTAATCAGACATTTGTCTGATTCACTAAAAGTGGAGTTAAATGGTTAAAATATATTTTATTGATGTGCTACGTTCAATGTGAACCTTCACTTGTGACGTCACGCATACCATTCATCATCATACATTATCTGCTGCTTGCTCAAAAGATCGGACAGACAGACTAGATTCTATGGAGAGTCAGTGTTAATACCGTAACAAAAAAAGACGTTCCTAGAGCAAATTTTGACACATCCGACGTCAGTAATCTCAGGAATGTTCAGTTAAAAGGTTAGCTGGAGGGTCGAGGTCTATGTCAGACTTGGAAAGCAAGCGGAATTGTAAAAAGATTGGCGTTTTTACTGATGTCTTATTATAGCTTAGTTTACTCCATATATTGCATGTGTGTTTATTTTTATCACTCGAGCTTCTGCATCGTTTTAAGAAACATAAAAGTGATGTTTAGAATTTGTGCAAGTATAATATTATCACTATGTGGGACTGATTACAGTAGACTGCTGAATGAGGCTGGCATGGTTGCTATACGAGTAAAGCTAGCAGTAAGAAACAGTAAAAATACCTGTTTATCGAAAGAAAGTGCAGTATTAGGATCTGGGTGGTCCAGTGTTGGTCTTAAACCTCCGATAAAATGTTTGGAGCAGACAATAAGTCATTGGTTGCACTTGTTTTCTGGTCAAATTCAGCTCTTCCCATCTTAGCTTGAGAAAAAGTGATCAAAAATACTCCTTTCATGTTGGGACGATGGCTGTATACTGAGTCACTGTTATAAGAACCGTAGCACAATATTTGGTGGTCCTGCCGGTGGCGTTTGATGCTGTTTTCCCAAATTTATTTAAGTTGGAACACAGCTAGACTGGTGCAGCTCCATTGAAATTGAAAAGTTTGTATGCGCTTCAGTCATGTGACTCGTGTTCTAAAAATTGTGAAGATCCCCATTGCAATCATTCTTTCAGAGCAGATCAATGTCAAGAAAATACTGTATAATATGCGCATCACCTGCTTTCACTAGTATTTCATTCCAAACACAACAAGTATTTTGACAAAGTTTACACTTACACCGTTCAAACATTCTAAGTATCTACACATTTTTATAAACAGGATATAAATCCAGCATCTCATCCTGCATGATTTTGATCTCCTTGCAGATATGGGTCATGCATCGTGAGCTCCAACAGACTTGATTTCAGAAGTTTAGAAGCAAGAAAACCTCATCACACACATTTTCACTCACACACGCAGGGATCATGTACACAAACTGAACCACGGAGATCAGATGAGCACATTAAAAGTGTGTTGGACCAGGGGACATGTGAAAATAACACAACAAACACAGAGCACACCCATGAATGGGAACACACAAGGAGATGCAGCCCTGTGTTCGTTTACCCAGGCGGGCACACAAACAAATTCAGCCAAAACAGACTGAAGAGAAAACCCCTCACTCAAGCTTCCAGGTGGATGGATCTGCAGAGCGCCGTGCCAAATGGCTTCTTTTGATATGACTCGACAGCGCGGAACAAAGTGTGGTGTATCCACACAATTTAACTTTTTCTCTCAACTTGAACAAAGTTCTAAATCTAAACAATCCAAAACAATTTCTAAAAAGATAGGCTTGTTTTTTTGTTTTTTATCTTTTTATCTCATTTTTAGGTTGTGGTGTTAACCCAGTTTGATCAGGGATTGTTGGAAAATCAGCAGAACATAATTATAATCACTTTTCAGACTAACGTTTTGAGGCTTAGAAATAATTAGGGATGTGCATTTTATGTAAAAACACTTTAAAAATTAGTCAGTAATTATTTGATTTTCATTTGAGTTAATCTAACTTACCTCTCCAATTGGCCACTGCTCCAAACATAAAAACAACTTGCAACAATTTATACTTCCCACAACACATGCTTCCATGATACAGATGCTGATATGTGCTGGTCATTTGCTGAACACCTTTGTCACACACCGATGCATGCTTTTATTGCAGCAAGTCACCAAAACGTGAACCAACCACGTGAATGTCCAAATATAAACAGGTGCATGTTCAAACATAAAAACTGGATGTTCCAAGACACATTCATTTGGTTTAACACTCATGCAAACACGCTATTTCCACTACAGGTATTCATGCCAAATAGACAACTCATTCCTCTTGTGCACCTAAGAGCTGGGAAAACAAGTCTGAGATCTGTATCGGGGCATTTTAATCAGAAACAGGTGCAGGCGTGCTGTCTTTCTTGCTTTTTTCCTTAAAGAAACACATGCACACACACATATACACTCGAGCATTGGTGCATGTTATTTTTTTTCTATTTTTAGGGGGGAGGGGGCTTTCTAGAAAATCTGTTAATGGTATTTAAGGAAAATTAGATTATCTCTGAACCCTGACCCTACATGTAAGTTTGCTTGTTTTCCAGACAGGAAATTGTACTATAATCATTACATGGTTTTCAACTTAAAACAAAGACTAAAGATGCAGTGTTTTAAATTAGTCCCAGTTTTTTTTTGTTGTCCTCATTCTCTTTTTTGCCTTTCTTGAAGTTCAGCTCAAAATCTTACACATAATGTCTTGAAAGGCTCCTGACTAAGCACCTATAAACAGTTGAGTGATTGTATGCTTCATGCAAAACATTTCAGTTATAGAGCTAAACCAGAGGAATAAAAAATAAAAAAGAACTAGCAGAAGAAAAGACAGATGAAATTACTGCATGATGGGAAGTGCCTGGTCATGAAGTCAGGTTGAGGCCTTAACTGTGAGCAGACAGCGGCGTGAGATGAGTTACTGCAACGAGTCGTCCCAGAGGAATATGTTCACATCTGAAACAAACATATTTGAGGACCTGAGAGAGCCATGAAGCTGGCTGGAAGAAAATAATTATAGCCTTACTTTCCATTACTCTCTAGTCTATGTTTCCACCTCTCCTTTTCTATATTTATCAAAATAACACTTTAGGTTCAAGCTACTCTTAGCTTATATGTCTTTAATTATACATTTGTGGGTTAAGAATATATGAGAATGATTCATTTTTCTAAGACAAAAAATATTTTTTTCATAAAAAAAAATCAGATTTAAAAAAATGGTGTAGTGTGGTAATTATACTGTATCTGATAACTTTAGGATATTTGCTGAGGGTGAGCATGATTGGTAGCATAATCAGAGCTAAACAATATAAAAAATAAAACCTGAAGCTCCTATATTAAATAGTTTTTGAGTTCTAAGGAATTTTGTTAGTCCAGACACCTCCTGTTCAGGTGGAGGTCTGGGGGGTGTTCCCAATGGATAGCCCTTCATCAGAGCTAAAAAAATAAAAATCTGGGGGTCCAGATACCCCCTTTTTAGAATGAGCCCCCACCTCAAATATGGAGTCTATTATAAAACTGCTGGCTGGCCCAGTGTAGGTCGGACATATCTACAGTCCTGCTAAATTTCATGTTTCATGTTTTGCAGCCATTTCTGTGACAGGATTGATGAAAATCTACTGAAATGTTTTAAAATTAATTAATACATAAACAGTACGAAAACAATATGACCCCCGCTTTCCGTGCGAGGATCATAATTACATCATACCTCCTTCTGTTTTTGTATGCCCATCTGATTTGTTGTTCAAAAAAATATTTCATATATATTACATAGTATATATTTAGATATTTGTGTTTTGCCACATCTTTGGTGCTCTCTCTTCTCATAGTGCAGTTTGTCTGCACCCAGCAGCTGCTTCCCATCTCATCCCCACTTGAAAAATCTTTCTGCTTCATATCCAGCTAGGATATGATAGCTCCTCATACCAGTTCAAATCTAAATGCTAATGACAGTTAAAGTCCTTGACCCTTCCCTTCAGTGTTCTTCCTCACTGCTGAATTTTGTATGATCGAAGAAGAAGGAAGTAAGGGAGAGCAGTTTATTGTGGAGGGGTGAAAGGCAACTGACTCTCATTATCAACATCTAAGAGGGGGAAAATGAGACGGCTGAAAAAGAGATTAAAAATGCACTTTTGTTGCTTTAAATTGGATCCTTGGGGTCATTTGACAGAAGAAAAGGTTAGGTTTGTGTCCTTGAATGCTTCTTGTCTGTTTTTGGAACTTTTTTCTTATATCATAATGTCAAGTTCTAACCCCACTGGTGATGGAGGGATGGGTTAGAAAGACCTTCATCACATTTAGGTCTGCAGATATTAGAATCATATTAAGGGCTAAAGAAAGAAAGCAAAGTAAGCAGGAAGGTGACTGACAGAAGGCATTTTGAGTTATTGAAGTGTGCTTGTGTCTTGGCAACCCTGAAGAAAAGTGTACTCATCTTTGAACGGGTGTTGATGTGAAGGAGTGTATGCCTGTGTGTGTGACTGTATTTGTGTCAGCTATTGAGTGGAATTCTCTTTAAGCTGCTGACCTTCAAAAGCAGCTAAATGATAGGTAGGTGCAGAGCCCTTTGGTTTAATAATGAACCAGATGACATTTGAAGATCGGATATGCTGCTGAATTACCATCAGTACCGAAGAGTAACAGATCACGTTTATGGTTCGGATCCCAATACTTGCCTTTATTGAGAGCTGTTAATGATACCTGCAAGAGTTGGAAGATAAACTGGAATATACCAGAGTGTTCTAGAACAAGCATCCTGCTAATGGATGCCACAAGTTTTCAGGAACTGATTTATAAGTTGAGCAATTTCAATTAAGACGTGTTAGTCTGCAAAAAATTATAAATCACGACAATCACAGCTGTTTTAACGCTGTCTTTTAAGTGAAACAAGTTGTTTCTTAATGGAGATTTTCCAGTTAGGGTGCCTTTTTTTCAACAAAACATGTCCCTTCTGCCCCTCTCCCAAAAACAAGCAAAATAATAATAATAATAAATAAATAAATGGAAGAGAAAAACAACTCCAAGCATCTATTGCATCTTTCTGCCACTGTAGTTTATTTTGAAAGGATTATAAAATGGAAGGCAGCTTTACTGCCAGAATATGTGCATCCCTCCTCCCTGTTGATCCATTGGATTGAAGAAAATGAAAGAAAATAAAGACTCTCAGCTAGCAGGATTAGCAGCAGAACATGGCTGTTTCATTAGAGGAGTGTTTTTTAGCTGCAGGATTTGGGGTGAGTAAAGTAAACTTTAATTCAACCATGTGGACATAGTTATTTTTCAGCAAAAATGGAAAACAGGCAACAGTCTTAAATCATAAACCAGCAGCTGAGAATAGAGCTTGTTAAGATAATTTGTTCTGTCTTTTATATAAGGGGTTAAAAAAATAATGTCAAGGTTTTTAAAGAGTGTTTTTGCCTAAAATGCACATCCCTATTCTAAAGATTAGGCATTAGTCAATCCAATCTTCTGTTGTATACGATTAACCTTAGTATACGCAGCTGATGGTTGCAGAAATAATTTGGTGTTAAGTGTTGTACAGAAAACTATAATAATGATAATAATAATAACAATAATAATAATAATAATAATAATAATAATAATAATAATGTAACCTCAATGCTGACTGAGAACTACAGAACAGCGAAATTTCTTGCTAAAACTTGATGAAATCTGCTGGTATTTTTGTCATCTGTTATTGTAATAAATACTAAATAAATCCTGCACATACTTGCAGGATACAAAGGCGTCCTCTGGTCTATGGAGTGCCATTTGTAAAGTTACACAATTAAAAATTAACAGCAATAATTTTGCTTTATTTAGCCTTCATAAGATAAAATAACATAGGTGTGTCATGTTTTCACCATGTTATTCATACATTTATAAATTTCAAAGTTACAAATTAATTGTTTAAGTTACAAGCTAACTCAGTCTCTCCTCCTCTGTCGGTTTCTGTTTAATGACGGATGTAATAAAGAAAGTGGTTTTGCTTTATTTACTGAGAGCAAGAGAACGCCGCACTCATCAGATAATTAATTCATAATTAATTCACCAGATAATTCAGAGACATTCTGAGTTTGGTGAGTTTCACCACCCAGTCCCATCAGTACTATTTTTGTCCCAAGCCCAGTTCGATAAGCCGCTGACCCACATCGGTGCTGATATCTCCTGCCAAAACACCAACTACAGGCACTCAATTTCAGATAAAGAGCTCCTGTCCACCTGTCTCAGGTTAGTAGACATTATTCAAGAAACTGTCCCGTCGGAAAAAATGTGTCTCTACGTCACACAGTGGAGTGGATTGATTAACGCGGCGCGTCGAGCCGCAAAAGTTCAAACTTTCAAACTCCAGCTTTCAACAAATCGTTCAAACTGTGCTGTTCTAATTGCTCTAGACGCACCGCAGCACTTCCCAACGCTGCTTGACATGTTCACCATAGACTTTGCATGTAAACCTGAAGATCCTGATGCTGATGTGAACGCAGCATTAGTCACTAAAGTAGTCTGAGCATTAAACAGTCCTAACCATGTCAGTAATGTGCTTGAAATCCTGGGTGATTATTTATTTAACATACTGTGTCTCATTGCGTTATGAATGTTGACATGAGAACATTACGCTTCTGTTATATGTTTCAGGCCTATTTTCTGCTTTGTTGTTAGTTTATTATAGTAATTTGGTAGTTTAATGAAATAACAAGCACCACCACTCAGACACATTTTACTCTGTTCTGAACAAAAATAAATAGCATTTAAGGGTAAAATCAACAATAAGTAAAAAGAAAAATATGCAAATATTTGTAATAACATTTGAAATCATTAGTTCACAACACATCTTTTAAATAACAGTGTTTAGCATAAAGTGTAATCTGCAATATTAATGCTTAATCACTAAAGAGACTGTTCAGTGACACAGATGTGATTGTTTATTACATCTGTGATATTAACATCAAGTTTTATTAAGAAATCATTTTAAGCCTGTGATGCTAAATGGAAAGCATTGATTGATTTTGTAATCAATTCAACTAATCACTTCTTGGCAATTACAGCATGCCGTTGACATCAGTTTCATCTCCATGTTATGTAATCAAGGAAAAGATTATGCAAATTGTCATGGTAATGAGAGAGCCGGAGGGGCTGCGATACCGGAGTCTTGAAGACAATAACCTAATTACATAGCTGTTGTTCTATCAACTAAGCATTTCCTAATAGATGGGCAGCAAGACAATAAATAAACAAGTGGGAAATAATTGGGATATAAATGCTAAGATGCAGTGTGTGCAGTTTTATTAGTTGTTTTTTTAAATATTATTTATTTATTTTTAACTTGCCTGTGTGTATTGTGGTATGTCTTTAGGACTTGGTGTGTTAAAGGTGTTTTTATGGCATAAGTGTGTGAACGTGAAGCTTATTAATAGGACATATTTTAATTATAAAGAATGACTAAAAACTGAAAGGAAAAAAAAACAACAAGCTGTAGTATATTTCAATTTACTTTCCCTGCTAGGTTTAGCTGTGGTTTACAGTAAATTATGTAATGCTACATTAGTCGTCATTGACAAGTTGCTAAAATAAATATGATGATGATGATGATGAAGAAGAAAAAGCAGAAGGAGGAGAATTGCCTTGGCCTTGATATTGTTTTTTATTTGTTTTACAAAAAGAAAAAAGAAAGAATCCTATATTATTTCCAGAATATAAACTATGTGCAAAACTACTTGTTAAGTCTTCCTGAAAGACTGTAAAATAAGATAAGATAAGGCCTTTATTGTCATTGTACAGAGAACAATGAAATTACATTTCAGAACAGCCATTCAGAAGAAGACAGAACAAACAAACATAGGAGAACAGGTGCTCTGAGTCATGTTGCCGTTGACCCCTGTACAGAACATGGATCATCTTCATGAAGACATCATGAGGAGGTGCTACCCTTAAAAGAAAAACTAAAAAAAAACACACAAGGGAAGATGAGTAAAAAAAACAAAACATCATATTATGTCAACAAAAGTGGCACACAATGGTGTTTAGAAAAAAAAACCTCTGCATAGAGCACATTTATCAGCCAGGAGGAGTAAGTGGGTATAGGGGGGGGGGGGGGGGGTGTATCTGAAACCATTAGTGTTGTATGCACTTGTGGGTGAATATCAGAAAAAGTAACCC
>JARVGW010000278.1:16356713-16371298 GCA_031762495.1 Anablepsoides rubrolineatus | reverse complement strand
CAGCAGAAACACAGTAGAAAATAATAATATTTAAAGATGGTCATGAAAGAGTAGGTGGAGAGAACCAGAAAATGAAATCAAGGAGGGAAACAAAGAAGTCTTTTTATATCTCTGTGCTCATGGGACAAACAAGCACACAAAACCACACACATGTACTTTATGTGAACCACTTTTATGAAAATGAAAACATTTTTATACAAAGGAAATTAGATGGGGTTTTTTTTGTTATGTTCAGTCTTCTTAAATATTACCATGTTGTTCATAACTACTGTTGGCACATATATAAATGGGCTTTGGAGCTAATTGATAATGCTGAGACTAAGGATCAACACACACAGAGATGCACACTCACACAGTCATATAACAAACAAGAAAATACATATAAATATATTTTTCAACAAGAACACTAAATTAACTTGAAAATAAATGTTGTAGAACTGTCTAAAGCAAACCTAATATCAGAACATTAAGGATAATCAACGTTGGCTCCTCTTGTTTATCTCTGGTATACATGCTTCTCTCATGTTTTGTAATTTTTAATGACTTCCTCTGTTTTTACCTTCTTTTACCTTGTATTCATTTGGGTCATTCTTCAACTCACTGTCCACCGAACGTGACAATAGTTGATACTGGAAGTCTCTGATGTTCTCAGGCTTTCCAGTCAAGCTGGAAAATGAGAAAACCATTGACTAAAGCAGGGAGGTTAAACTCATTTCCACTCAGGGCTACATGAGCATTATTTTGGACCTCAAAGGGCTAGTTGTAATTAACTTTGACGTTTAATCTTTAACTTCAACTAAATGTGTTCCTTGACCACCACTAACAAAAGTTTATCACTGATATAAGAACAATTTTCATGTTAAATAAAAAAATACATCGTTTTTTTTTTTTTGTTTTTGGGGGGGTCCCCCTTGACAGGCCAGGCAGTGCCAAATGTGGCCCACGGGCCTTGAGTTTGAAACTTGGACTAAAGCAATAAGGTAGAATTAACTCAAGTCTGTCCATGGAAAGTTACAAAATGTAACTGAAGGTGCCACTTCCAAAAAGCTGCTCCAGAGCTCTTCACTAACACCCCCCCCCCCAAGGTTGTACAGATTTATGCATTCATGCAAACTAAATATTGAAGCACATTTAGCTCAGGAACCATGCAGGTGTACTCACGTTTCCCTTACTTGCAGTTTCATTCCAGACACTCAGTATTTTAAATGTCACATGCATCGTCCTGATGCATTAAGGTAAAAATGGGAATAATAGGGTAATGTAACACATTGAATCTGTGTCATGTTGTAGTGTCTCCATCACTTATTATTTCAGTCCGTCTGCAGTGGTACTTTCAGGTATTTCCCCTCAAGATAGACATGGTCTATTTTTAAATTGATTTAAGGTTCATAAATATTGCCATTATTCAAGTTGTTGTGGGGTAGATCCAAATTTAGTATTAGGTTTGAGGTAAAGACAAAATTAGAAATACTTCATATTTCTAATCGGATATGTAATGTTCACCTGCAGATAGGTGCCCACTGAATAACACATTTTCAGTCCTAGTCAACTCAATGTGTCAGGGTATTATTTTGTCATTTTTTGAGGCAGTAGCCACTTCAGACACTCAAAAACATGCTCCAACGCACATATTTGTTCCTATGTCTTTGTTTTCTACATGCCATTCAAATTAGTTTTAGCATGGATGAAAATCCAAAACATAAAGATAGTTACTTTCAGCCCGTGTATGGAAAAAAATCA
Source organism: Anablepsoides rubrolineatus (assembly GCA_031762495.1). Classification (NCBI taxonomy): domain Eukaryota; kingdom Metazoa; phylum Chordata; class Actinopteri; order Cyprinodontiformes; family Rivulidae; genus Anablepsoides; species Anablepsoides rubrolineatus. The sequence goes on along the minus strand of JARVGW010000278.1, from coordinate 16,369,558 downwards.
AATAAAAATCAGTATGTGCAGTTATTTATTGGAGTAATTCATTTACCATTTTGTGAACTGAGCTAGCAGGTCCATCACTTCATTTCATGCCCTATTTGATATTTAATAGTGCCAAAATAAGGAGCATTATAAAACTTCAGCAGTATCTAAATGAGATTTTGAGATTTGGGTTTAAAAAAAAAAGAGTGAACTGATCTCTAGTGACAGCTGACGCTACAGGATTCATCAAGATGTGGATTTACCACATTAAATACAGCTTATCACAAATGATTAAAATTATAAATTGTTTTATTGTGTTTTTAACTTTGAATGAATTGGTCTAGTTTTCACTAGTGAGGCCAGACTGAGTTGATTGTTATTCTTGCGTACTAACTAATCTATTCCGTGTGTAAAGATGGTTGTGTTAACTTAGATATTTCTGTGTCACGTTAGTTTTTTCACCTCCAACGGTGTGAATGTTGAGCGTAATGATATCACAGTAATGAATCAAAACTGCTGTGAAAGCATACATTGTATTATTGAAGTTGTTTTGAAAGCTACTCAAATGAATCATATATCCACATCCACATACAGGCCCACAAACACACACAACACCAACAAGGGAGTCATCATGTAGTGCATCATAAATCAAAGTCTTTCCTTGAGCAACTTCAGGGGTAACTGATACAACAAAGGATCGCAGCATCTGAGCCATAGGAAAGACTTGGAATCCCTTGAAGCCACGACACACGAAGACTTACTGTCACCATGTGTCACGTTGGCTCGATTAGCTGTATGTCATATTAGAAAAAAAAAAGACTGATTTACTAAATCTGGAACATATTCCTATCAGGAAGTGTATATTTAACCGTGATAGTTCTGTCTAAAAGCATGCACTCATGAGCATATATCTAGAAAAGGGCTGTGATTTGGATTTATTTTGCAGCTGCAATATAATCCTTCTTTGCAAAATATAATTGATTTATGTTTGATGTTTTAACACATTTGGTACTGCAAACTTTGCAGTTTTAAATACAGTATGGGGCTCGTGTTTATGATCCAGCTTCCTTTAACTTGGCCTCTTGATTTGGTAATATGAACAGATATAGAGGACTTTATGGCCCATTTGAAAATTGCAAGTCATCAATGCTGGGAATTTGATGATACCATCCTATTAACCAAAAAGGGTAAATTAATTGGATCAGAGCTGTTTGTGTGTTGTTACAGTTTTATTATACACAAACTCAGAACCACCTTATTATCACTGTAGCTAACTTTTTAAACTTTAAACAGAAAATTCAGTTTTGGCAACAGAAAGCAATAGTCAGTTTTGTGCTGACAAGGCAAGTTTTCTGAACTTTATTGATAAGGACACCCAGCATCCAAAACAGTATTTGCTCAACTGAGTCCACAATAAAACACATGTTTTAAACATTTTGTTTAAAAAAAGGGAATGTTTCAGACTTTGTAGTATAGTATTATTGAAGTACTATTCAGCCAACCCGAGTTGTATGGTGAAACAGCATTCATTATAATTTCATATTGTTTAATTGACTGCAAACTCTGTGCAGGCAAGATGTTCCAACCTGAGCAAACATCAATACTCAAAGTTGTAATGAGCATTGCTGTTCCCTTTAGTCAGAGCAGCCTGACTGTCTTTTATTAGGTAATGTGCATTGATTGATACTCAATTTATTCTTTCTCCTGAGTGCTCTGGAAATTAGACCAAAAAAGGGAAAAAATTTGCAGTGGAAAAGGAGGCAGTGTCTTGTCAAAGTAAAACTTTGTTCTCTGGTGAAAATAACAAAAAAATTAAGACGCATTACAAAAGAAGTGTTTGAGAAAATAGAACTGAGTGGAGATGGAGAGGCACCAAAGTGGAGCAATAAGTGACAGAGCTTGTAAGACAGATAGGTGAGAAAACCAAAGGCATTGGAAAATTGGATAGTGCAACAAAAAGGGGTAGAAGGGGCTAGGGAAGGGAATTGATTTGAAGACTGGATAAGTGAGAAGAGACACCGTAACGTGATGGAGGAATTGAGCGTCCTCATTCAGGGGGGCAACGTAGCAGTTTGGATTAGTGTATCTGTGGAAACCAACTAGGCTTGTAATAGCAGGTAGTTCTAGTTATATTCTTTTTCTCTCGTTTTCCCTTCTAACCAATTATTGTTCTCCCTTTTTTTTCTTTTCCCCTACATGGTGACCGGCGAGCAACCCTGCTGAGAAGAGTTTCAGCATCAATAATAATGTGGGAGGGAAAGTTGAGAGTGAGTAAGGGAGGGAATGAAATATCACTCTCCTTCCTTAAGACTAAGGGGAGTTCAGAGGAGGTAGAAACCTCAATGGCTGAACGTGTAGGCACATTCTGAAAAAGCCTGACAATATTTAAAGTGCTCAATGTGTATGCTTTATCAATACAAATAACTGCTTGGAAGAATTGCGAAATGATTGGGAAATTTGCTTTAGAGAGAACAAGATAAACTGGAGACATAATGGAAAAAGAAGAAAACAGTGTTGAAAGGGAACAAAACCAAAGATGCAGATGTTGTAGCCAAGTGTTCAGCCACAGCAAGGATTGAAATAGCAGAATTTTATAAAGATTTTTGATGACCTTTTAGCAAATAATCCAAGAAAATAATTTAGAGACACACATTTATTCAGTCACACTTTGATATATGTCTACACTTAGATCTTTGTATTCTTGGGTTATGAACTAGTTTGACTTTGATTATGTATCATTTAGATGGTGTATCAGTAGCTTGTAAAGGGCAAGAATTTAAACAGCTTTAAACAGGGCATTTCTATAAACATTGTTAAAAGGTGATATGGGAATGTAGTATCCTTAAATTGTTTCCCTTTTCATTTGATTTTATCTTTGAAAATGTTTTGCAGCACTAAGAGACAGATTTAATAATAGCTGCTGTTTTGACACAAACTCTGTTTAGGCTCATTTATTACCTGCTGGAGTGCTGCTTGGGGGTTTAAAATCTCAGAAAGAATCTTTGTCATGTTTATGATTGCTTCAAATATCTCCTCAAACAGAATTACCACCATTACTGTTCTGTGTCAGATTAAATCTCATGAAGTGTCCCGACTAATATACAATCATTATCAATGTTTGTATGTGTGGAAAAACTTGTAAAAGTGGGACAAACTGAAACAAAACAATGCAACAATAAATAATGGGAGCATGAGAATATTGTGAATTAAAAAAATGTGTCTAAAACCTTTATCTATATTGGGGAATATTTTATAATTCATTTATATACACACTTGTCTAAAAACCATTGTTGAGATAGAGAAAAGGGTATATTGTAGAATAGTACAGCTGGCTTTAAAGATAACAATTTAGATCAACAGCTTGCATATTATCATATGACAATGTGTGTTTTGTTTTTTTTTTTCAATTTACAATAAAAGCTTGTTGATTTGCAGAATACGTCATTTTAAATAAATACTTTTGGGCCAGTTTTTCTTGTAGTATTCTACCATTACCAAGTGGTCTATTACTGAAAGTACTCTGGAAACTGAAAATATGAGCCAGTCATTGTATGTCTGACTTAGGCTGACACACACTGTGTGAACCCATCAGCAACACAGCAGGACACTTTCATGCCAACAAAGGGCTTGATGGGAGTTATAAGCTCGAAGGATTGTTTTTCTAACAAAAACAATAGGTTTCTCTGACATCTTAGAATCAGCTACAGAGGCTGACAAAAGTGCCGCTGAACATGGTGTTGCATTGCATAATGTGCATGTATTAGTGTGCAAAAATGACAGAAACAGTCTTGGTTTTTAGGCCATGCTTTAAATCTATATTTGTGTGAAACAGCTTCTTTAAAAATGCAGTATCAGGAATAATTCATTGATGAATAACAAAGATGATACGGTATTCAGATTTTAATTTATCATAAGGTCTATTTTTCCTTGTATTTTTGGAGAAAACAGATTTTTCATATATTTGTTGAACATCAGTATTTACTGAAGAGACATCTTCCTAACATCAGGGAGATTTATCAGGATGTTGGCAAACATTTTGGGTCCATTGGGTTACCGTTTGTGGTTCAAAACAAATGCACAAGCAAATATCTATCTACTTATCTGTGGTCAGGTTGCAACAACAGGTGTTGGAGGTAAATCCAAACATCCTGTTCTCCAGCAACACTCTCCAGCTTCTTCTGGGGAGTCATTCCTAAGCCAGAGATGATGCATAATCTCCAGTAAATTTGGGGTTTTCCACCTGCCAGTGGGACATGCCCACAAATTCCAAACTTTGATTCTACCTCAGAAAGACAGTATCCAGGAGGAATCCTAATCAGATACCGATGACTTATTTTAATGTGGAAAAATTAGGAATTTGGAGGATCACTGGAAATTAAGTTTTGATCAGTTGTAATAACAATCTAACATGTGAACATACAATTCACGCTCCGGCCAAGAAACAGACCCTAGTTATTGGCAGCTCCATAGTAAGAAACGTGGATTTAGGGACTCCAGCAACCATGATTAAATGCATTCCAGGAGCCAGAGCGGGTGACATAGAATCTCATCTTAAACTGCTGACCAAGCATAAGGTAAGATTGTTATTCACATTGGTGGTAATGACACCAGGTTACACCAATCAGAGGTTACTAAAATTAACGTTGCTTCAGTGTGTAACTTTGCGAAGACCATCAGCACTCTGTAGTTTTCGAGGCAGATGGCCACCTGTCCTGAGCCTGGTTCTGCTGGAGGTTTCTTCCTGTTAACAGGGAGTTTTTCCTCTCCGCTGTTTGCTCAGGATGGGAGACTGTGATGAATTGATTTAACGCAATCTGCTGGTTTCTTCTTTAGATTGTTCTCTTTTTTTCCATGTACAGTGCCCTGAGACAACGTATGTTGTGACTTTGCGCTATATAAATAAACTGAATTGAATTGAAAACAGATCATTGTTTTATATTGGATAATATATATATAGTAAACATTTTTGATGAGTCATTACAGTGCACATCCCTCCCCTTGATGAATGCGGTAAAAGCCCTGGTGGTAATAAATTCATATTTATAGAGTTTTGATAAGATGTGGGTGGGAGCGGAATTGATTGGCATGCCTGGGAGTTTGTGGGAGTGACTGACAAGATGTTTGTGGGTGACAAGCAGGAGGCGGATTCACTTCATGTCACACTGCTGAGAGCTCCCTCTGTGACTTTCTGACTACAACCAAAAATGGAGTTTAATTATTTTTAAAAAGCAAACATCGAACATGGACACTAAAGATAAATGAAGTCTGGATAAAATGAACTTTTTAATTATCAATTTTGCAGAATGGATAGAAGCTGTAAATAAAGCTGGGTTTTAAGACATACAACTAAAATTAAGTGTTTATTTCCACAAATATTCCCTGAATTCCAGCTTAATTATGAACGGCTTGGCTGTAATAGTTGATCATGCATCATGATAGAGATACGAAAGAAAAAAAAAAAAAAAAGAAAAATAAACTAAAGGCACTTATGTCAACTGAGTTGTTTAAATTTTTAAACAAACCTGACTGAACCCCAACAAAAGACAACACGAGCATAAAAACAAAACCACATAATGACCATAACTGAATCATGAATTACGTCTGCTCTTTCCTAATTACCCTACCGATTAAACTAAATCATATCAGTTTTAAATCAGCACAATATTTGTCTTAATTTCTCTGTTTCCGGAATATTATTTAAAAAAAAAACACTGCATCTTGATATGATTATATTTTTTATTTAATTGTGCAATCTCTGTGGTGTTGAAAATACTACAAGATATCTGTATAACATGTATTAGTCTTATTTTTTCATTGCCTTTTACTGTATATATTGTACTTTATTGTGTGTTAGTAAAGTCATACATTAAAAAGATAGCAGTTATTTGTCAAAATTTTTTATTTTTATTTTATTATTAACACTTTCCTGGCAGCACAATTAGTGGTTAGCACCGACACCTCACAGCAAGAAGATCCTGGGTTCGAAAAAAAAACATGTACAATAGGTTGCCTTCAGGCCCGGACCTCCCTTGAAAAAGAGATCTGCGATCTCAACAGGACTTGCCTGGTTAAATAACTAAATAAAAATAAAAAAACTATACATTTAAATAAATTTAAAAAATAATAAACATTAATAACAATATGTTAGTTTACCATAACCTAATCACTAATTTTATCATAGTAAGAGTTTTACTTTTCAACTATTTAAAAACATCTTAGATAAATACAGATGCTGAGGTTTTGGTCTTAATGTTTTATTTTTTCTTTTAATTATACCTTTCTTTTCTGTACCTAATATATCATTTATTATAGACTTTAAAATGGTTAGTTGAAAATGCAGTATATGTATCTGCACATTCATTACTTCATGTCAACAGTGACAACAAATTGGAATTGTTTGGTTTTGTGTTTTCATTTTTGAAAGCATTGGTACAATTTTCAGTAGCAAGGTCCTGCTGAGTTGATTGTTTCAAGCAGAGTTCAAAGCTCTTTATTGTGCAATATTGTCTTTTGTTTCCATATTTTGTTTCCTCTTTTTTATCATAAGTACAAATGACTCAATGAAAATAATAAGTAATATATATTATTTTCCCATATTATTAATATAATTATTATTGGCCATCCAGCAATCCATGTGGTTTCTTTACCTTAGACACAAATAAGCCCTATAACCAGAAAAGTGGACAGTCTCCAGCAGTCACAACATTGTTTTATTTTTATTTTTTTATTTTAAAACTGTAAGCAGACTGATAAATGTGTTGTAGAGTTACACACAAGGTGTATTTTGGCTCTGTTTAACATATTCAGTGTGATGCTAAACCCTGCTTTAATGTGTGACAGCAGGGGTCCAGCCTGTATTATATTTCTGTTTGAGAAAGATTAAGCAGTTTAGATCAAACACGTCATTATCAAAGTAATTTGTTGTTGTGACAGCTTTTTGCTTGACTTCATTTATAAATTTGTTAGTTGCCAAAAGTCTAATTAAAAACAGAAACAAAACACAATGGGTGTAAATTCACAATGTTTCTGCAGTGCATGGCTTTAGCTTAAAAGTTTCAAGTAATGAACAGTCACCCACACACGCAGCAGTTTGCTGTGTGATTCTGTGTGTGTGTGCTTGCACCAATCGATAAACTGTTTTCTCGTGGAGAAATTTTTAGTTTGATAATATTTTTTCATCCTCTCTGGGACTCTGCATTCATCAAAGAAGGCCCTAAAACATGACAGGTGTATATCGAATCTGAGTCATGTCTGGAACAGCGACAGGCAGCCTATTAACAAATTCCCCTTCTGGGGGAATGTTCTCTCGCTCAGCGGGGAGACCCTGTCGGAGCGCAGTTAAAATTCTTTATTTCTTTTTTTTTTTTTTTTTTTTACAATCCTGGATTCAGAGTGCTGAACCCATACAGAGGTGAGAGAAGCGGTAATACGTAACAAGGATGAACAGGGATTACGACGTTAAAAGAACTGTTTTATGCTTGACATGTAAACCACTATTTGAAAGACCATGGATGGAAATAGTTTTGTAGAGGTTATGCAAAAAAAAATAAAAATAAATAAATTCTGCAGTTGCGGGGAAGCACGTCAGTGCACAATAATGTCCTCACAACTTGTTGAGTCACTGCCTGATTTTTTTCAGTATTTTGATTTCCAACAATGCAATTTTTCAATTAAATAAACTGTAAATTAACAAGTTTTTCTAATTGGTTAGCCATCCATAAAACCACAGACAGATGTGAAAAAAAATGAAAATAATGAAAATTGAGTTTTGATGAAAAATTTTGATGAATAGTGATTGTTTTTGTTTTTGTCTGATCGAACTTGCAGTATTGAGATCTGATTATAACTAATCCGGACAGGACAGGACAGGACAGGACAGGACAGGACAGGACAGGACAGGACAGGAAAGGAAGAAAAGGAAAGGAAAGGAAAGGAAAGGAAAGGAAAGGAAAGGAAAAGAAAAGAAAAGAAAAAAAAAGAATCAAGTTCCAGTAGAATACACATTTAGAGCAGTAAAATTCAATATGGACGACCATGACAGGCCATCTGCAGGTTGCTGCTTTGCTGAAATATTTCTCCATCATCTTGTCAAAGATGCCCTGCTCCTGTTATAGCCTAATATTGATCACTGACCTCATTTCTTTTCTCATATTTCTCTCCAGTTCAAATTTTGAGCACTCATACATTCATTATTTTGCCATTGTTCATGTTAACAGTATCTGACTGATCCATCCTATCAAATAAATAAACTCCAGCCGTATACCTTAGCATGTGTTTCTTTGCCAAAACATCAACTATGTGCATCAAGATGCAACTTTAACTTTAAATAATGAAATATATGTTATGAGTTTGTTGGAATTGTCAGAATTAAACAAAAAAAAAAACAGCCAAGCCTGGATTGTCAGTCTCCTTAGATGTTTGCTCTACATCTCTGAAAGGAATCATGTTAACATGTTAAGTTTCTGATTGGCATCATTGCACAGACTGGACTTTTACCTAAATGTGTTTCATTGGCTCCTACTTGGTCAAGACCTCTTTCTTCTGCTGTCATTAGTGGTGCCTGAAGAAGTGTTGGAACTCTTCATTTTGACTTGGTTATGTATTTCTTGCTACAGCACAGGATAGACACTGTTTGGTAAAAAAAAAAAAAAAAAAAGTGAGAATACCTTCCATCTTTTGTTTTTCTCAGAAATGTGTCAGAAGTGTTTTCTGCTTGATATGAAGAATTTAGTGTGAATTCAAAGCACCAACCTAACCAACCATCGTCTAGTAGAGAAATTCAAGAAGCAGCGAGGAGCAGAAACCAGCAGGTCATGTCTTTGCACACTGATGAATATAATGAACACCAGAGGAGAAGGGAGAGTGGTTGTATTCTAAAATGAAAACAACATAAAAAAAGAGCAACTGCTGGTATTTATCAAATAACAAAAAACAGAGTTTACATAGTATTTACTAATACCTTTTATCATAAAAAGTGTTAAATGAATTGCAGAAAATTTGTGTTTTTTGTTTATTCCAAGGGATTCACAACTTCAGATGGAATGACATGGTATGCTGTGTGAACCTGAAAGTAAATTCAGCATGGCATCTTCATAACTCATTTGCATCGACAGCTATTAAAGAACTGATTTAATTCCCGCCGTGCAGAATGGCTTCCACTGCAACATGCACTAGAACAATGCTCTTCATTCACCAAGGCGTAGAGGTGTGAAATGTCTCATTTAAATTTTTAATTTTGATATTTTCAACAGGCACCTAAAGGTAGGGCGGACTTGGTTGGTGTTGTGAATTTATTGCAACTGAACCAATCAGGCTATTATCCAAACCTCAGCCTGTGAAATGTGAAGAGTAACGAGTTAAATTGAAGAGGCATTTTCATTTGGATCATCAGTTTCATCTCCAGCACACAGATCAGTCTAACCTACTCCTTTGCAATGCATGAAGGAGAACTTGAGAGGATTCTCAGATTGTTTTAAATGTTGCCACATGCTGTAAAACAGTATGTAAAAGGTTTTAAGTCAGTATACTGATAAATCAGCCTCCTGGTGCCTCATGGCATCCAAGGGCAAAATTACTATTTAGTTTTTTTTTTATACAGCAATTTTATTTTACATCTTAGGATAGCCGGAGTCTGCCTTTCACTTAAACTGAGGTCACCCTGCCCTCTGCCTTGTGCTCTCTGAGAAAGCCTTGAGCACCCCCCTCAGGCAAACCAACTCTAACCCAGGGCTTCTAACAGCAAAGAGCAACGTGTTTCATGAGGGGGGAAATAAACATCAGAACTAAGAAAAACTAAGACTAGCACAGGTAAACACTTGTTCCTTTTTGCATTCTCAACCAAAACTGATTATAAATGATGCGTTAAATTGACAATGTTGACATATAAAATTGTTAACACTTATTTTATATATAACTGAGGAGCTTGGCGGTGCTGTAAAGCTGTCATCACACAGCAAGAAACTGTATCACAGGATCACATCCCGGCCTGGGACCTTTCAGTGAAGAGTTTGCATATTATCCCTGGTGTCCAACCACTAACATGCCTGTTTAAAAATGCACTGATAACTCTGAATTGTCCCTATAGGTGTGGGTGAGAGTGTGGACATTTGTTGTCTTAATGAGGTCCTGTGATGACCCAGTTCACCCCTGTCATGGACTGTTCTTTCTCCTACCATCAGACAGAAGGTACTGCAGCATTGCATACACAGTGAGGTTCCAGGACATCCTCGACCCAGCCACCATCAGACATTTGAACATTTAAAAAACTGATGACTATAATAATATTGTATCACTTTTTGACAGTTTTGCACATACTTCGCTTGAACAAAATGCAGTTGATCTGTTTTTTTTTTTGTTTAATTAAATTTGTTTAATTTAATTTAATTAATCTGTTTTTTTTTGTTTAATTCTTATTATATTTAATTCTGTATTAACATATTCTATATGTTTTATGTTTTTAATACAGTTTATCTAGCTGGTTCTGTTGAATGACAGTAAAGGGAATCTGAATCTGATGGATGTGACCTGACCAGGGTGCATGCTGCCTCTCACACAGTGACTGCAAGAGATGGATGGATGGATGGATGGATGGATGGATGGATGGATGGATGGCAAAACACCTGAAAATACATATTGAGGTGGTGCTACGTTAGCTATGTGCACATGGACATAGGTAATCAGAATAAACAGCCAATCAGAATCAAATTGCATCATGTGAACGCCCCACTCTGAATATTCTAATCTGATTCAGCTCGATCAGAATGAATTTGTAACCTAAATGAGAGGGGTGGTTTTTGAGGATTGGTAATCTAAATGACGTGCATGCAAACACTTATTCTGATCATGTTAATCTGGTTGTGGAAAACTGATCTGACTGCACATATGCACCCCATTCTCAACCTGATGATTCACTAGATTCTGATATTTAGTGGAGTGAGGGCAGCAGTGCTATAGTTTCCAGCAGCACAGAACTTTCCTTTCACCCTCTCATCTGGTAAAGAAGAAAGACAAAAGGGATATGTTGTATCGCCTGTAGCTCAATCAGGGAATGCAGTGAAACCTGGTGCGTCATGATCAGATTAATTAATTTATGCCTATGTAAACAATACATTCAGATTATTCAATCTGAATACATTTCATTCCAATAGAAAGAAATTGTGCATGTAAACGTCTCCAAATAGTCACTATGGATGAACAAAAGGTGAGCAACAATAACTTAACAAGGTTGTCATTTTTTATACTTTCATATAAATAAATTGGTTAAAAAGAGGCTAAAGAAGACAAAAAGGATATACAAAAAACAACCATCTGGGCCTCATTTTTTAACGTTTTTAGTTTGAGCTGAACTCTGGTAAAATGTCATTGTCCTTTTCAATAAAGCATCTTTTTAAACATCCACACACCCACTCGTACACACGCACACACACACAGGCAGACACAAACACACACAGACTTAGCTAATCTATTTCTGATGGATTGTAATGCTGAGGTCAGGTCATGTCTGTTCCTTCTCATCAGCTTGTAAAATCTCACTTTGAAACACATTCAGCATTTAAACGCTTTATGATAATTAGGCTTCACGCTGCAAACAACCAATCCTGGTTGACCTGAATTATTATCATTTTGAACTCACTTAGCTGAAAACAAGGAGCATATGTCACGCTCCTAGTGTGTTCTTTGAAAGGCTTCTCTGCGATAATAACTGTACTAAACATGGTCGCTTTCAGCTCAAACACCCAATGAAAAGTTAAACGTAAAAACAATGTTACTGAAGCATTTAAAGGAAAATAACACCACATAAACACAATTAAAATGTTGTGGTTGATGAAAGATATGAGTGAGTTTGACAATTATTTATGGCAATTAGTTAGTTGTCAAGAGTTGGAAAAAATGATGTGTTTCAATAATCAACTCCTTAGTGGTGGGCCATACTGAAAATCTAATATAGAATTCCAAAATCAGTGAAAAGGATGACACATTAATGTCTAACTTAATGAAGTCAAAAGTTGCTCACATTTTACTTTGCTGCTTTTTAAATCCTTTGTCAGTAGGCATTTGAATCTGGTAATCATGTCCCTTTTAACTTAATGCTACTTTATTGGCAACCAGTATTTGCTAACTGCTGTGCTCAGTGACCTGACTATTTGCAATACCAGCAGAACACAATGTATGTTCCTAAGGTTTATGCATCTAGACACTGTGCCAACATGTTTTCTAATAAAAGTAGAGATGAATTATGTGTCCAGCTGACACATGTATTGACAAAAGTGTAAACATGGAGCATGTTACTTGGGCTTTTATGTGGAAGGCAGTTTTATTGCATCTAAATTTCAGGGTTGATCAGAGATTCCTGACTTTCAGAGTCAAATTTTAGGGGACAAAAAAGTATTTTTTAATTTTTTCCCCCCCAGATTTATAAGTTTTTCTCAATTTGTTTCTTTTTTGCATAAAAACAGTGTTGTACAAAGTATGTTAGAGTAAATAAAATGTAATAAATGTACACGTATCTTACCATAAAATTACTTTGGTAAAGGTTAAAGTCTCCTCTAAGAATATTATTTAAGTAAAAGTCTCTTAAGTAAAAGTATTTAATACATTAATGAGTAAAAATGAGCAGTAAAATTTTCCAAAATGACATTTACTGGCATGTGACCTCCTCAAAAAAAAAAACATTTTTCTAAAGGCCGTAATGACTATAATATATCGAAATTCGAAATGAGGATTAAGTCAATTTTGGTCAAAATGACTTAATCACGTTTTCAGATTCCTGACTTTAAAAGCTACATTTTTATACTGAGATCATTCTGATATCATAAATGGATCCAGAGATATGATGTAATTTGTCTTGTTGGTAACGATGATACATA
>JARVGW010000278.1:16316387-16340336 GCA_031762495.1 Anablepsoides rubrolineatus | reverse complement strand
AATAGTCAATGCGTGAAGTCACAAATGCATGGATGAGAACCTCAGCATCATTAAATGAAAGAATGTGCCGAATTTTTTGCAATGTTTCTAAGGTAACATGCTTCAGTTGTTTTTTTATTCAGTTTTACAACTAAAGAAAAAGCATTAATAATTTGGGTTTAGCTCCAGTATCAGTAATTGTAACTGCCTTTTATTTAGCATCTCATTGCAACAAAACTTTCAACTAACTTGTTTAACTTACGTTATTCGGAAACTGGAATCCTCACAGTTAACAACGAGATGAGGTCAGATTTGACAGGTTATGAAACAATAGTAAAGCTGAAAGTTCTAATCTTCTCAACCGTAAAGCTTTTATTTTTTCTATTTTTGGTGATTTACCTGGACCTTTGATTTGTGTTGCATATCTTTGTCAATTGGGAAACAATTTAATAAAAAGGTTAACTTCAAATAAAAACATTCTCGTGTTTTGCCTCATTCTCTGTTTCACTCTTTCTGCTCTGTATTTTCCCAAATGACAAAGCCTCCACATTTGTACATCTGGGGTTTCAGACTGAGAGCGGTGTAATTCATTATTGTAATGACCATCCAATTAATTTAACTTGGACAGTTTGGCATGTGCGCAGAAGGATCGGTCTAATTGCTGGTCTCACCCAGAGCCATCACAGGATCTCAGCAAGCACAGAAGATGAACTGAAAGCTCCCCATCGAGAGCTTGCAGGTGTTGTCAGCAAAGACAAAGCAACATTAGCACCAATTTGAAATTAGTCTCAAATGCTGATGTTAAACTAGCAGCTTACATAATTTGGCAATAGGGATTATTTGCACTGGATTTAAACAAGTCTGATAATGTCAGTGCATTTAGTAGTGGAAAATAACACTTTGCCACTGAAAAAAACAAATATTTTATTTATCAACACTTCTGTTTTTAAGCTAAGCTGTTAGTCAATGAATAAGATGAAAGAAAAGAGAGATGAAATGAAAATGTACTGATTATTTGTACCGCTGAATTTCTTTAAAAACAAAAAAACAGAGTGCCATGCAACCATTACTAGCTTTTGAAATGGTCTCATGAATCACTGGCATGTGCATACCTCTCATTCTCTTATAGAGCATGTAATCAAGCATGTAACAAAATATATTTTTCTTCCCAATAAAAAGAAAAGACTATATAGTGATATTAGACAACTCTATTCATTTTTTTGTCCAATGTTCCAGTTGTGGCACAAGCCCAACAGACCCTGAGCAGACAGACAGCTGCACTGTTTATTGCATTTTTTAGATGCATTTTAGTCCAAATTATTTATTTTTTAAATGATAGGATGCATGCTAACGTTTGCTTCATGTTACAGTTTTGCTAAACTAAATCTGCTGATTTTCTTTGAAAACAATCATGAACAGATATTAACACAACCTTGTGGGACATTAGGAAGTCAAATTTAAAAAGTAGAGATTAGAAAAATTAAAACTCTAAAGCTCAAACCCAGTAATTATCTCCAGTCTGGATCTTCTGCAATTAATAAAACTGAAGATTAAAATACTTTAAGAAATTCTCAACTCATCTGCACAATGCATTTAATCAGAGGGTGGAAAATTCCTGCTTCATTTCACTGTTGGTTAGTGATCCTAGGTCCTCACCTTCTGTCTTTAAGCAGAACAACAACAAAAAAAATAACTAAACTTTAAAGATAAAGTTTTTAGTCACCAAAAAAACAAACAAAAAAAAACTTTTAAGCTTGGGGGTATACTAAAATTGTATTTTTGAAAATCTGAAAAGTAGACGTCACTCTAGATAAAGCTTTTTGACCTTTAAAAGACTTCTTATCTTCCTTCCAAATGGTTTTTAGAAAATCTACTTTCCATTTTAGGTGTTGCCAGTTGAACAGACTGACAAATTTCAAGTAAATATCTGAAAAAGTATTTAGCTTCGTCTCAGTCTTTATTGATTGTGGGGAAATAAATAGAAATGCTGCAATGTCTCTTTAAAGCTCTCTAATTGTATTTTACATTATTTTACTTGCCTCCGAGTCACATGTTAACACCTCACTGCTTCAGATTACAAGCAGCTGTTGTTTTCACACTTTTATATTGAAATCACAAACGTCCATTTACTGCGTGCTCTGTTCGCTGCTTGTCTGGGCAGGTTAGCGAAGCTAGCTGTGTGTGTTTAAGTTGAAGGAGAGCGCAGGCTGCAGTGTTGACAAGCCAGATCATCCGTTGCTCAGCTAATGAACACAAACGGAAACCAAAGCCGAATGTAAGGTAATGATGTGTCGCAGGTGCAGATGAAGCCACATTCCACTGCAAAGCTGTGATGCTAGAAATTACAACACAAATGGCTAATCTGACAATTATGGCACAGCTCATTTGATACAGTTTAAGCATCAAGTATGCAGCTCAACATTCATTTACATTAAATAAAAACACTTTTTAATGTTGAATGTTTACAAGGCATAAAACACAAACACACAAAAAAAAGGAATAAAAATATATACGTCTTTACATGTACCAGGCTCTCATATCAAATCTTGACACCCCCCCCTCCAATCCCATTTTGTTGAATACTTTTAAAGAGAGAGAAAAATACAAATGTTAGCTTTGAATGCAGAAACTACAAAGTTTGAGCTCAAATTGCAGCAAGCAACCTCACTGACACCACAAAAAAGATAGATTTATCTTCTTAGAACATGTATTAAATGACCTTTTCTTCATCCTGTTTATCCCCACAAACAGTTGGACATTTTGTGAAAATCAAACAGAGATGAAAAATGACGTGTGGAATGATGAAGGCCAGTTCAGTACAATAAATAAATAAATAAAAATATACACCCTTTGTTGCACTGCCTGGTCAGAGAAAGATTGTTTCACCTCTGCTTTGCTTTGTTTTCTTCAAGCACACACAGTGATTTGAGACAAAGTCGATGCACTGCGTCGCTTTAGTTACCTTTTGTGACTCCTATTTTTACACAGTCAGCTTTGTAATCACAAGTGGACAACATTGGACCACCATTTTTGAACAGCAGGTAAACATAGAGCAGTTGTAACAATACCATCTTTATAAGCTATACTTGTATAAAATTCCTTTTGTAAATAATATATTTCAACAAAAAAAAAAGGAAAAACAACCGACTAATTTTATACTGCAATGATGTTGGTGTGCTGATGTCAAGATTTAGCTCAACACCTCACAAATTCCCTCAGATATTTGTTTACTTTAGCATATTTTTATTACATGCTGTTTATATTTTGCAATACTTCACATTTGTTCTGGAAATTATAGCAGTGTCGTTATCGAGTTGTTTCACTGAATTGGTTTTAGCAATTGGTTTGATGGAATGTTCTTGTTTTTATTTTATTTTTTTCGTGAAAAATATCAATAATATAAAACTGACCAGCAACTTAAATGATGGCAGGCCAGACAGAAGTCACCTGTGGGCCACATCTGGCCCGTGAGCCACCAGTTGCCGGTATACCCTTTTGCAGGTTTAACCCACTCTTCACATTAATAATACAGATGGAGCTCTTACTTAGAAAAAGAATACCATAACAATTTAAAAATAGAGTTTTTGCAAAATCCTGGCTAATTTTAATCAAATTATAGCAATCGTATCCTTTGATTTGACATTGCCACAGTTATACTATTTTTAATAGAAACTAAAAATGGGGTAATTGCCTTCTTTCACCATGAATGGTCATTGTGATTATAACTTGAATTAAACGAGCCATTTTCATCTTTGTGGAGTGTAAAGGTGAGCTCACAGTTAATTACAGTTCACATTATCATGCTACTAACATTCTTTTTTTATTGTGAGTAATTAGTTTTCCTTTTTAAAAAAAAAAAGTCTATGAAATGAGACATTGTGTGAGTACTCTGTGAATGCACCAAACATCTCATACTTATGTCTTCGGTTTCAAACAGCTTGAAGGGAAGACAGGAGAGATTGGTTCAGTGAGTAAATCTTTGGCCCATATTGGTGTGAAGACACTCCATGTGCTGCAGCCAGCTGAGCTCGTGTCCCAGGAGCTGACCCTTCGAAGAAAAGAAGTTGTGATAAGTTCACAAAATCACACTGCGAGACATTTAGTGAATTTGTGGGTTAATGCACACGCTGCAAACACACGCTGGTTGCATCCCACTCTCCTGCTTCTTCAAAAGAGATGTCCGATTTTGACTGGATCTCATTTACCGCAGCCTGAGGCTACCAACACCATCCTTCTACCCCCACAACTGATCAGTTCTCCTTCCACACGTCCTATTTACCCACCATCCATCTGTCTACCTCTTTCTTTCTGTGTTGTCACTTTTGCTTTTGATTAAATTCTTTTTCAAATCCATTCCCCTGTATTTTTAAAGCAATATTAGGAAGATAATTAATTTTAGTTTGTTTGTTGTTGGTGTTTGGACTGCCATCTGTTGCATAGGTCCCTTAACTGTTACCCTATCACAACAGTTATTAATGTCCAGTGTTATGGCAACATTGTAGCAAAGGTTATTAATAAAAATTATTACTGGCTGGTAACAGAAATTAAATAAAAGCCTTTCACCTGTTGCATTGTGAATGGAAACAAATTTATTCCAATGCTAATTTTGTGTGTAATATCAAATATATTCTACCTGTATTGTCATTTTATAACTTTAGCACAACACTGCACACATCTAGTACAGCCCAGATTATCACACATTTGGAAACATAATTTTATCATTTGAGCCTGCTTGATCAGTCACATGAAATGAGTCTGACTGTTGCATCATCCATTTCAGTCAGTTACAAAATATTAAAGCATCACTATGTCAGTAATTACGCAATCAGTGGCTTTAATTTAGTAATTCTGAGGCTTCAACCAGCAATCTGGCAAATTTGTCAAATATCAAATGAACTGGCAAGCAGTGGGTTGAAAAGCCACTACAAATGTGGTAAAAAGAAAGATTTGAAGGGGTCATGGTCAATTTAATGCATGAACCCACTTGTACACGCTGGGTTACGTTGCTCTTAAACTACCTTTATTTTAGAATGGCAAGAACCGTTTGCACATGTGAGAGGATTGTTTGGTAATAATGCCAGATATTGCCAGAAACCAAATTTAAGTAACTACAGTAAAATGTGGAGGTCAGTTAAAGCAGAATGTAAAACAGGAATTGTATCTCCTGTATCAATTGGTTTCATTTAAGATGATCGTATCACCTTATTACACAGAATTTCAGCATTATTGAAAATCCTGAATTCAACTCGTGTCTGCAGACCCATGTAACAGTCACTGTCATGTGCTGTATAATTTGGATTTAAAGGATAAAATGGGCCCAGCAACAAAATAAAATCCACAACATCACTCCTCAACAGACATAATCCTTGTTCTGTGTAACCTTGAGAAGCATTTCAGTGCTAGTCCCACTTATTCGCCTCGATGGCCAGGGAAGTTAGACCAGGAATGCTGATGGCAGGTCATTCTCTGTGTGCATTACACCACCTTGTTTTCCTTTTTTACTCTGTCCTCCATCTTGCACCTTCTCAGTTGGCTGCAGTAATGACTCAATTTCCCCCCTGGCATTCCTTGCCCTCAGGGATCAATAAAGTTAATCTTATGTTGCCTTACCTTATCTCGTCTTGGATTCCAGCCTCATTAAGACAAGCTGGAACTTTTGCCATATAGGAGCTGAATAAATGGAGGCCCAGAACCAACAAATGAGCCCAAGGCATAGACGTGGTGTTAGCAACGGCAATGTATTTTAATAAATTTGGATCTGAGATTAATATATGTTCCATCACTAGTTTTTGTCCCTGTCTAGGTATGTCATCTCAGAAGGGTTTTTTCAGAAAATATCACAAAATGTGTCTCTTTCTTGTTAAATGGTGTCTGATAGAAGATAAGCCAAAGGCATTAAACCTGAAACCAAGTTCATCTGAGAATGATGTCTATTTTTGTTACAAGTTTATCTGAGAGCAAGTAAAATAAACTTGCTGAGCTTTTTTCTACAGTTAGAGCAAAAACTAAAACTGTCAGATGATTTTTTCCTTTTTGGTATTATGTGCAGTTTTCTTTACTGTAAAAAGACAACTTGATTCAGAAGATTTTGAACTGGACTTCACTCAATGACTAAGAATTTATATCTTTTATCTTTTATTTTGGAAGTTGTTGAGGTCACAACAGGTGAAAAACCTTATATATAAACAAGAAACACAAGGTTTAAAGAAATGGAACCCAAAAAAATTAACTTACCAAACCCACAAATTTTAATACTTTTTAAATAATGAGAAATTACCTTTGAAATTAAATATAACTTCTCACAATTA
The DNA here is from genome assembly GCA_031762495.1 of Anablepsoides rubrolineatus. Classification (NCBI taxonomy): domain Eukaryota; kingdom Metazoa; phylum Chordata; class Actinopteri; order Cyprinodontiformes; family Rivulidae; genus Anablepsoides; species Anablepsoides rubrolineatus. The sequence goes on along the minus strand of JARVGW010000278.1, from coordinate 16,334,049 downwards.
AGGCACCCCAAACCAATTAAACACATTTAAAGTACTATTCAGTGATAAGCCCCTTTAAATACTCAATATCATATTTAGCAGATTGATTTTGGCTTAAATATTTGTTATAAATACACATTTTAACTGTATTTTAATGTATACCACTCAATGATTTTTTTTAAATCACAGGATTTGAACACATTACATTTTTGAAACTCAGCTCAACAAAAAACGTTTTAACTTCTAGTTAAAATGTGTCATTTTTGCTGTTTGCTTTTTTTTTTAGTTAAACAAGTTATGAGAGCAGCAATTGTTTTATGTTCATTTATTTTAATAGTTATTTTCAAATGAATTTGATCAGTCTTTCACTCAACACTTAATCAGTAAAGAAAGCACAATGACTCAATTTTTGTAATCTATTCACTGTGTATATTCAATATGAATTATTATATGAATCTGACTTATAAAACCTTCAATCATTGTATAAACATTATATCCTACAATGCAACATTTACTTTGTAACATGCAACAAAAATAAAATAGTGAAACTTGTTATTTAGGGCTTTACTGCAAACGTGTAGCAAACAACCATCAAGCAATAGTTCTTCCAAGCAAAGGGTTTTGTTAATTAAACCCATAAGTCTTTGTAAAATATGTTTCCATGTCATTATTTATATGCAGACCATTCTTTGTAATGTTTCTAAAGACTGATGATAAAGAAGAGGTGAATGCTCATTTCTGGTTCTTTCCTGTATGATCAGTGTCTTTTTACCATTTGACCTTGTTTCTTTTGGCTGATCCCTACCATCACAGCAATAAGTCAAAAAGGCTAATTAACCTCCCGCCACACACACGCAGTGGCATACCTCCCCACACACACACACACACGTAATGCATCTGTGAATAATTTCATCAGCATGATTGCTGTCTTTTGGGTGCAAATCCTGGGCAGCGCTTCTCGGGTCAGACAAACCTTGCCCTGCTGTCTTGGTGCAGAGTCAAGCAGCCTAATCTCCCACCTCCAGCTTCCCATGCAAAGTCAACACTGGCTGCCTCCTTCATTTACCTTGTTAGCTAACTGACAGTGGGCTGTCTGGCCCTGCAGCTTAACGGCTTTAATGAGCAGAGGGCCTCGTTTGCAACGTGCGGATGGCTGGAGACAAATGAGCTTGTTAAGTCCAGGCTATGCATATTCTTAATTGGCCTTTTGCAGTGTTTGATAGTACAAACCTTCTGAAGGTGTGCATGAAAGAAAGTGTTTCATAAAACAAGAAACATAAATTCTTGAATATTATCCTTCAGGTGGGTCAGGGAATTTACCTTTTTATTCTTTTTGCTTATTGGATAATTTCCATTCGGGGCAGTCTCTTTAATAGAAACAGCCTCATCACTTTATGATCAAATAGTTAATTACATTTATGATATAAACCAGCCAATCAGTGTGAGCTGTAGAAAAGTTTACAGCCCCTTGTACTGATGATCAGGGGACTGACCACTGTTTTTAATTTCTTTGTTGCTGAGCTCGTTGATCAAACATATGGGTCTTCAGAGGCCTTTTTTAAGAACATGTAGGCTTTTAAATTTGACTAACTTGGCATATATGTTGTGTAATACATTAACTTATCAGGTTTTGCATGCTTTCTCTGACTTAAGTCCCCACGTTCAACCATTTTCCCTTTTTGTTACTCTTTAAGGCAGGATTTGCTCCAAGCAACAAGATCAGTAAATCTCTTAGAAGTCTATTTCCTTACCAAATTAATCACTGGGGAAAATGCCTCGAGTGTGTTAGTGGAGAACAACTTCCACACTTGCATCAACTCTAAAGACTATCTATTTTGTCAGATGATCTGACATTGTATGACTCTATTAGATGTCCCAATACAAAATAAATTGGTGCCAATTTAAGGCTACACACCCCAGTACACGATATATCAAAAAACTGGTTAATTATTTATTTTTCCTTTATATTTTATAATTTTCCTTCATTTATATTGTATTAATCCAAACAGTAAGAAAAACGACATCACACATAAAAAAAACAACAAAATTAAGACCCTATATTATTTTCTATGCTTTGCTAAGATGTAAAGCAAAAATTATATATATTTTTACATATTTTATTTAAGACATTATTTAGTCACAACTAAACTTCCCCAGATCTTATAGAAAGTAAAACTTACCAATGTCTTGCAATTTTGGAAACAATTAAACAACTAATTTAACTCACTGAAATAATTTTACTTTTCAAAAGCACTTGCCTTTATCTTATTGGTAATTTACCCACTATTTAGTTAATAACTTATACATCAAATTAAATAATTGATAATGAGACTTCATTACCATTTTCATGGGTAATTGATAAAGCAATTAGCCATCTGCTGATGAGGCAGATCTTTTAACACGTGCTGATGGGTGTAATCTATGCACACACACTGACAAAGATCAGAGGACACACACTCACAGCTGTCGCCACAAGTTTTATTTTAGACTGGGTGTCTACATTAACACCTCAAAACAAGGCTCCACCATGTGTTTTATTGTTGACCCAGTAAATCAGGAGCATGTGTAAGTGTGTGTATTAGTAAAAGGGTTTGTGTGTGGCAGTTTGCCATCTGCTCTTTGAGTTTTAGGGTAATATGCATTTTAACATAAATGATTTTAAATCAATACAGCAGTTCACTCACCTGTGGTGAAGCCATCTGACTCCACCATGACACGAGTAAGTGCCATTTAATAGCCTCCACCTGCACCGCTGTGTGTTGCCATATTTTCAATTGCACTTCACCAAACATCATTACTTTCCCTGGATTTTAAGGAGTCTGGTGGGGAACATAATCGGCATAATGATAGTTAGAAGCTGCATTTAACACTAACTAACATAAAACAGTTGTGTTCCTCTGGAACAATATCAAATATCAACCTCAAACACATCTCAAAGTAGGAGGCAAGTTGCAGTAAAGTTTTAAGAGTCACTCTGGAACTTGGTTTCAAATCCGAGTAAAGTCTTTTAAAGAATTCTCACTTTGAAGTGACTTTTTTTTTTCTTATTGAACAATTTCCCTGCATCCAGAAATCAACAGAGCAGGCATACGGAAAATGCCTCTCAATGATTAGTCAACCTTCAAACTGAAGTCAGAGAGGTACCTTGCATAATTACACTGACACTAAGCGGCTTTGACTGCAAAAGTAAGATGCCGTTCACTTTGCTTCCTCAGCCTCCCATGGGTGATATTGTGAGGTATGAATGCAAGTCATCAAAACATGAGAAGTGAACAACCACCCCAATTAACACCAGAAGACAAGAGACAGCAGATATGATTCTGGTTTTGGCATGCATCACCATGCATGTGTTAACAATAAACTGACCTTAAGGTGCATCTGCAAAATTAGTTTTATTTACCTAAAAGGAGAAAATAAAAAAATAGGCACAAATTCAGGTATTTAAAAGGTTTTCACTTCATGAAGACCAGTCAAAAAAAATCAAAAATGCTTAAGAAACAAAATAGGCTTTTTTTTCTCTAATATTAATGGTAATGTGTCCTTGAATTAAAATATACTTAAGCAAAATGTGAGAGCAGCTGCAGTTATCACCGTTGTTTACTTATGGAAATAGCCAAAATGACTGAAAGTCAGAGGTGGGTACCCAAAAGGTGTACTCAAATAGGAGTAGCACTGCCTCAACATATTTTACACAAGTTTGGCCTGATAGTAATTAGCATGGCTGCAGACAATTTATTCTGTTTTAAGGTTTGCTGTGATGCTGTAATCCCAAACTTCTGAATGATTAATTTTCTTTTTCTGTTAAAATGTTTCCTTATCCGTTGGATAGTGAAATCTCAGATTCAGGAACAGCAGTGTGGTATTCATCCTGATCGTGGAACACTGGAACAGGTCTACACCCTCAGCAGAGTCCTGGAGGGTGCATGGTAGTTCGCTCAACCAGTCTACGTGTTTTGTGGACTTGGAGAATGCGTTTGACTGTGTACCTTGGGGATTCCTGTGGGGGGTACTCCAGACGTATGGGGTACCAGGCCCTTTGATACAGGCTGTTAGGTCCCTGTACAACCTGTCAGAGCCTGGTCTGCATTGCTGGTAGTAAGTCTGGCTCATTTCCAGTGAGAATTGACTCCGCCAAGGTTGCATTTTACCACCGATTCTGTTCATAACTTTTATGGACAGAATTTCTAGGCGCAGCCAAGGTGTTGATGAGATCCGTTTTGGTGGCCTCAAGATCACATCTCTGCTTTTTGCAGATGATGTGGTCCTATTGGCTTCATCAGATTGTGATCTCCAGCTCTCACTGGAGCGGTTTGCAGCAGAGTGTGAAGCTGCCAGGATGAGGATCAGTGACTCCAAATCCGAGAAAAAGGGTAGAGTGCCTCCTCCAGGTCGGGGAGGAGGTCCTGCTCCAAGTGGAGGAGTTTAAGTATTTCGAGTTCTTGTTCATGAATGAGGGAAGAATGGAGCGGGAGATGGATAGGCGAATTGGTGCTGTGTCTGCTCTGCTGGTGCTGTCTGTCGTGGTGAAAGGATTTGGCTCAACTCTCGATTTATCCATCGGCCTAAGTTCCTTCCCTCATCTATGGTCACAAGCTTTTGGTAGTGACCAAGAAAACGAGATAGCGGATACAAGCGATCGAAATAAGTTTCCTCCTTCCTAGGATCTCTCACCCTGGTGAGGTGTTCTGGGCACGAGAGGAGACCCGGAGAAGACCCAGGACATGCCGGAGGGACTATATTTCTCTGCTGGCATGGGAACGCCTTGGAATTCTCCCAAACGAGCTGGCCCAAGTGGCTGGGGAGAGGGAAGTCTGGGTCTGTCTGCTTAGGCTGCTGACCCTGCGACTTCATCCCTGATAAGCGGAAGAAAATGGATGGATGGATGGATTTTTTCCTAATAAAGCATGTTTCAGATGACAACATCAACCCAAGCCAGGGTGTGAGAATTAGTTACTTGCTTGGTAAACACCAAAAACAGACATGTATGATTACTAAGTGAGATGATATTTTTCATGCCTGTCAATCACAGTTGAGTTTTCCCCAGGATTCCTCCTTGCTGTGCCCTGGATGTGCACACTAGAAGCAGGTTACCACACAAAGTTAGACTTCATTTTCAATTCTCTCTGTGACTTTTTTTTTTTTTTGCTTGCTTGCATGGAATGTAGATGAACCTCCAAGTCCTGTGGTCCTTTTGGCTTGGTGGGCAAGCTGTTCCTTTCAGCAAAGCCCAATACTAATAGAATATTCAGTTATGCTTTTTTAAAAAAGAAAATCCCACCTAGTTACATTGGATTTCAGGGTGGCTTGCATGGAATTTATATACCTGAATAAGTAAGTGAAAGTAAAAAAAAAGAAGCATTTTTAAACATTTTATTATGATTCAGTGTAGACAAATTTCAAAAGACTTGTCTCTACTTGTCCGCAGGGAAGTTTTAAATTAGTCATCACAGCAAGTTTTTTAGTCGCTGACACTTTCTGCTACAAGAGTAGCGGGCTGATGAATGGCTGGCTAGTGAACAGAAAGAGGTTCTAATCCATCTTTAATGATAATGTGGACATTTGTTAATTTTCCTTTGGGTTTCCTTGAAGTGATTCAGAATTGAAAGTCTTGCCATGCATGTGCTTGTTTTTACAACTTTCATCTCTTTGTTTGTTCTGTCTTCTTTCCTATCACCATTTAATATGTATTTTCTTTCCAGCTTCATCCTTACTTTTTATCATCTTTCAGTCAGTAGCATCTCCTTTCTTCTTTTTCCAGTTTTCCCTTGTCCATCCTTTGATATAGTTTTGTCATTTTTTTTTTCATTTGGTTTCTGTAATTTCTCCTCCAATCTCCTCTTCACTCCTCTCCTCTCCAGGCAGCCAATTAATTTTGTCTAGTGCTAATTCCTCATGAGTGCCATGTAGTGGCAGCTCAGTGGGAGGATCCATAAGGATTTAACGTGTTTATTAAAAGTTTGACTGCCAGTCGATCGGAGACTTCTCTTCTCCCGGCGGCCTCCTTCCTATCTCTGTCTGCAGGACAATGCACAGCATGTGTTTGTGTTTGTTTATTCTCTCAGTTGGAATTCCTCTGGGCTGCAGCTTGGCGAATGATTTTCAATAACTGTGACATGTTGGGTGGTTCCAAATGAAACAAGCAGTCACAGGTGGTTGGGTAATGAAGGCTTTGCCTTCTAAAAATTATCCACTATTGATGATTTATTGTCACAGTGGTGAAATGGGGCATAAAATGAAACTATTTCCTACATCTTTTATTCTGTTTAGCAATACACAGTTGCACTGAGAGCTTTTAGAGGAAAACTACCTTGTGTTTCACATTTAGTGTGAGGAGTTTATTCTCTGGTGTAACACAGGTGTTATGAAACTCTTCAGCAGTTATTCCTTATGGGGTGGTTAATGCTGCAGGTGTGAGATTGTTGAACATTTGGATGCTTGAGTCAGAATACCTTTTTACAAATAATAGAATGAAAATGTACATTCAACTGAGCTGAATTATTGCATAGAAAAAGCAAAAGGTGAGGGAATTTGGAGATTTTTTTGTATAGACTGAATAGCTGATAGTATTCTAATAATTCTAATATATTAAATATCTTTATTATTTAAGGTAAATTATAATAATGTATATTACAAACATTTAGTTAAAATATGCAGGAACATTGTGTTCAATTGAGTGCATTAATAAGTGCATATAACAAATTTTATAAATTATTCATCAAATAATGCTTTCTTTTGTTTAAGAAATAGTTGCATAGTAATTCCCTGCAACTGTATTATTATTTTTTGTTTTACTGTAATTATTTTTTTTAAGCTGACGAGGAAACAAAAACACACACACAAAAAAAACACTTTAAGGTATCAAATAACCTGTGCTTTGTCCATGCAATAACTGTCCATCTAACCAAGTTTTAAAATCTTATCAAGACAAATAAAAATCCTTTTGATCTTGTTTTGAGATGGATTTACTAAACAAGAACAGAATGTGTAAGATGAATTATCATGTTAGCCTGGAAATGACACAAATTAGGTGCAAAATCTGCCAATAGAGTAAGAGAAATTTGCTTGGTAAGATTCTTGAAATCTCTTAATTTTACTCAAATTTGTCTTATTTCAAGAATCTACCAAGTGCAATTGTCTTACTCCATTTGCAGATTTTGGCAGAGTCAAATTTCCAGGCTAAGATAAATAATTGTATGCATTCTGTTAACAAGATTATTAATCATTCATTTTGTTTTTGTTTAGTAAATCAGTCAAACAAGTCAAATAAACAAGATAAAAATGGTTTATTGTTTTATTTGGCTGGAAATAAGCTTTTAAAACTTGGTTAGATGGACAGTTTTTGCAGTGTTATTTTTCTCCTACTACTACTGCTACTCTTAATAATAATAAGAATATAAAAATAATAATAATAATAATGTTAACAACAACAACAACTTTTAAAATAGTCTATGAACACAGTTAGCATAAGTGCTCATACTTCTGAAATAATAACCAAGTCAGGGACTAAGTATCGGGTCTGTAGTGGAAGATTTATGTTTGCATTTATTTTTGTTTGATGTATATTTTATGGAAATTTGCAGCATCACAGTCTAGAAAAATTGCCTCTGGATTTAAAGTTTGTTGAATTAAATATCCACTTTTCATATAATGATGCTCTTTGATCTTGAACTATTAATCCTCTTTTCAGGTTGCACTTGTATGTCTTCACACTTTATTTTGGCACTGAAACAAAATCAAAACAAATCTTGGCAGGAGAGATTGTTAAAATAAGAAACTAAATCTTAGAGTGGCTCATTATAGGCTAAAGAAAAATTATACTAAACAAGGAGAAAATGGTCTGGAGCACTTGCTGTCTTTTTTTATCAGTGACAAAACTGACAGTTGATGCCATATTTTCTTTTCTATGAGAAACTTCCTTAAAAAAAGGTTCCTCCTCATAACAAACCTGTACATCCTCACCTTGAAGCTCCTCTGCCGATGAACCCAGGATTGACCTTTGCACCACAGAAATGTGGAGCTGGATTGTTTGACGTGCAGTGCAGTTTCATCTTACTGCAGCCAAAAAAAATCTGCCCTGCGGCAATTTGCAGTTGACAAAGGTTTCACTTCATATGTTAGACAATAACTTTCACTAAGCAAATATAATAGAAGTAAAATAAACAGTTTAATTGAATCCTACCTGTCTTTTTCCTATTTGGACTTTAAAAAAGTGATCTTTTTCTTTCATCTTCATGCACAAAGACGTCCACTATGAGCCAAACTGTCAAAGTCTTAGCAGGAAGCTCACTGAGGAGAACTGCTGGACAGTCCCACATATCAAAGATACCCACTGCCAAGAAAGACAAAACCTGGCAGTTGGAAAAAGTAAAAGCAAAGATATGATTTGTTGCAGACGGGTGTTCTCTGACAGGCCAAAAATAATAAAATATATATATATATTTTATTTTGTGTGCTAGTCATCAATCAAAAGGGATCCTAATGTGCAAAAATGAAATAAAATGTAGAAATTATGAGTTAGCAAAAATGTATATGTTAGAGACACTTTTTAAACTTTCTGATCAGAACAAATTCCTCAATATTTTTGTCTGAAATATTTTATGCAAAAGCATATAACGAATCAATATGGGTCCAGATAAAACCTAATTTAGGCCTCAAAGTCCACTGTTCTACACACCAAGTGTGTTTTCTTTGCTCAAGTTACTTTTAAAAGAAATATACAGTTGTGTTAATGCCAAATAAAAATAAAACCATCAAAAATGTGTGAACATGTAAACTGACTATTTAGGATTACAAAGAGCTGATGCTGCTAATTGAATGCAGTTGTTTAACTGATAATCAGTGTGAGAAAGAAGCATATGCTTTTGGCAATTGGCAACCCTTCAGGAGTAAGCCAACGAGGGGGAATAGATGCTAACCTGTTATAAACAAAGACAGTGTGTTCATAAAGAAGCGTGCATAAAAATATCTCCAATCTGCAATGTGAGAAGCATGACTCACAAATTAGAAGTTACACAAATTTCTACACTCGCTCATATTTCTAACACCTCAAATCAAATGCTTCAAATCCAGTCACACCAAACTGAGTCAGACCAAGTGTAGAGTTATTTTCAGTTATCATACTAGAACATTGCTGACTTTTCTTTAGAGAGTGAGCGTCTGCAATCATTCACAACTCCAAATCAGCACAGGGATGTGAAGAGCTGATGACAGCATGTCAACACAATCACAGGGGAAAATGCTAAAATGCTTATATTTAGCATGTACAGTGTTTACTGCTTGTGCCATTTCAGATTAGTATGTTCGGTAATCAGTGCTCAAGTGAAAGTCCATTTTCTGCTGAATGGCTTCTCAAAAACTGCATAGCTCCTTTGTTCAAAATCAAAGTGCTGGACAATTTTATATATTGATTACCTGATGGATTAAAAGGCATGCTGTTACTGAAATCACTTCACATCTCTTTGAGGCAGACATGAATATGGGAACCAAAATGTATGCCCAATAAAAAAACCACAAAAATCAATCATGTGGAACTGAAGGTAAAAGCTAGAAAAGAATGATACTCGTTTGTCTAAATTATCAAGGGACCTTTAATGGGTGAGTGAAATTTCAGATTTTTAAAAGTGATATGATTCGACAAGTACAGAACAGACCACAGTGACGTAAACAAGATGTGAAATGCTTGGATATATTCAACATGATATGATAAAACCTGCAACATGAGCTGTTTGGTCACTTTTAATAGTCACACACACATCGGTTTTTCTAGCCTAATGGGGACTTTGTAGTGATGTCCATTTATTTTTTAGTAATTTCTATTGCCTAATACTGACCCCTTACCCTAACATACCCCTACATTATTCATTTACAAAATTGACAGCATAAGTGTATGGCCACAGCACACTTTCAGCATATAAATTGATGTGTATTGGGAGAATCAGTCGTCGTCTCTATGAACATTTATGGGAAAAATCCAACTTGGGCATTTAGAGAATTCATTAATAAACCACATAAGGTAAGACAATCTCACCACTAGTGTATGATGGCAAAACTGCCTGAAGAAAAAAATAAAAAATAGAGTAATTCACTTTGAGAAAACAGTATGTTTACAATTTATGAACTGTCAAAAACAACGGTATCACCCGCGGTCAAAAGGCCAAATCAAGCCAGAAAACAGGCAGATAATATTGTCAGTAAAAGCACAGTACAACCTGGGCTCAATTGTACTGCAGACACACCATCGGATCATATATTCCATGACAAAAGCTTCCACTTTGGACAGCCCAAACATTATAAAACACTCGCTGTCATAAGTAATAATAGTACTTAAAAAAAACAAAAAATTGTTGAAATACAGAAACATTCATAACAATCACCAAATTTTTTTTTTTACTTTAACCTAAAAACATGCACACATTTCTGCTGTTTTTTAGCTCTACTTGATTAATACACACAAACCTTTACAGTTATATTGTGAATGGATTCATCATTTTTTAATCTATCCAGCTCTATGATGGAAACTATATGCTCCAGCCCTATTGTTGTGTAGACAACAGCAATTGGTCACACAGGGTAAATAGTGTGTTGTTGAAGCGATTACATACTGTAGTTATAATCCCCACCTTGCTGCTTTCTGTGTTTGCCTTTACTTTTGCTTTTCCCCTCATCTCCTCTCCATCACAATTTTCTCCCACATCGCCTCCCCCCTTTTGACTTATTTTGTTTGGCTCCAGCCCCTAAATTTCCCATGTCTGCTTATTATGAGCAACTTTGGGTTTGTTTTCCACAGAGCTTCTGATTGATGACTGCATTTTTGAGGAGGTGGCTTTCTTGGGGGGTCTATGTGCCAGCCCGCTCCATGATCTGTATACTGCCAAAGATAAATGTCATACAAATTTGGCTTGGTATTTTTTTATTTATTTATATCTGATATAGTGGTTATTGTGTCCTTGTAAGTGTGTGTGTCTTTGTGTTATTAGACTTTGCAATTTACTTTAGACAACATAAATTCCTATTTCACTGTCTTCACAGAAAGCAAAACTATTTTGGTAGTAATCAACACTTGCTGCAATTAGCCAAAAAAAAAAAAAAACATACAGCAAATATGACTTATTACTTTTTCCCAGAAAATAATAATAATTCAATGAAAATAACTCATTTAATGTTGCCAACAGCTCCTGCAGAACGTTTATTTGCAGCTGAGTTTATTGCATGCTTGAAATTATAATATGATAAACCTAGTGACTTTTTCAGTCATCAGTAAAAACAATCAGAATAATGCACAACTATAGCTGGAGTTGTTTTAATGCATAGCGTATGTAATAATGTTTGCATGTTTACTAATTTACATAACAGTAGTGTCTTTAGATGCTCTGATTGACCATGGGGAAGTGAATCTATGGAAGAAGAGATATTGCATGCATTTTAAACATATTGCTCATTTGGATAATAAGACAGGGCTCAGTCTGATTTGGAGTAATCCTAGTAGACTGGAGGCCACCTGAGAATGGGTTACCAAATAGATTATTTTGGATTCAAACAGTATCCTGCCCTTCACAATGGTTTTTAGAACTGATTCATTTTATGACTCACTTAAATTATGCATAATTTTAACAGTTCAGTCAGTCAACTAATTAAAATGCCACCACCTTGCTCACCAAAAACTTTTTTGTGTAGAATGACAGCTTTTTTTTTTTTTTCTAACGAGCCAGTCAGTAAATGACGGATTCAGTCAACAGGCTCATTCAACAAACCAAATGCATGCAGGTGTGCACAGTAATGCTGCCAACTTGGTGCTTTGTCTGTTTGGTGAAATGTTGCTAATAAATGTTACAAATTAGTAAATGCACACTAAGAGGGGGAAATTGCTTAACTAAAGAATATAAGTGAGGTATAATTAAAGTAGGAGACAAAAAAATCTGTTCACCGAGGAGCCTGCAGTCCAAGCTACATTTGAGTTGTGTTTTTCTGCACCCTAGTATTTACTTTTAATGTTACCTTTTTTAATTAAAAATGTACATATTTTTAGTTTGTTTTTCCTATTGATAGCAATCACAAAAGATGGTCAATCATACATTTGCATGTGTTTATTTGTCAGAACAACATCAAATGAACCACGGAAGGAATTTTACCAAAACTCCCAGACATAATCATTGGATGTTCATCTACAAATGATTAATTTATAAAATCCTCATTGTCAAGATGCCTCCAGAGCTAATTAACTTTAGTAAACAAAACAGGACTATAACTTAACCATTCTTACAAGATATTAAACTAAGTTTAGATGTGCTGAGAGTTATCCTCAAATGAAAAGCTGCCCTTTTTTGATACTCAGAAACTTCTTTTTACAACTAAAGCATAAAATACCGAAGTGAGCTACACTTTATCAGAAGACATGCTTGGTTTACAACAGGATTTTGACTGATATAAAATGTACTCTTAGATGCAGACATCAAGGAGGATTTTGAGTGCTTGTGGACTTTGATAGGCAGTATTGCTTGGACAGTGTTACCCTGCCCTCCGTCAGTATTACAAATAAGACTGGAGCGTGTCTGTGATCTGCGGACATCTTCCAGTGGAACTGTCTTGTTAAAATTCCCCAATAAAATGTGAACACATGGGAACTAAGAGTTCATGCTCTTTGTGCAAACATAAGAAAGACAGTGTGCCAACATTCTTGTTTAGCTGCCTCGGGCCATCATAAAATGTTTTGTTGTTGCATTTTATACAATTCAAAAAATTTGACTGAAAGTTTGTTTGTTCCTTTGTTTCATTGCCTAGTTTAATTTAGAAAATACTCGTAAAAACTGCGGGGATTATTTTTGATAGCTCAATTGTTAGGTTAAAGTTGTTAGGTCACGAGTTGTGTTGGTTTGACCAAATAGTGGGTCAAAAAGCTTGACATAGTGGATGGGTCAGAACTGAGCCATGCCACTCTTCATAGTCTAAGTCAAAAGTTGACCAAATTAGACCTGAATTGAACTATTTTTTAGGATGTAATAAATAAAGTCAAGATGGTGGAAAAACTTGTCAAAAGTTATTTATAGTTTTGTTGGTAACTTTAGTTTGCACTAGATATTGAGTTTGACTTCCAAAATAATAATAATAATAATACAGATGCTGATAATGAAAATGTTGCCCTGTCATAAACACACCATAAAGCAGTGAACATTGAAGCCACCATCTCTTAGCTTTCCTCACCCACAGACACAGTGAGGTCATCCTTGTGAAGCTTATGTCAGGACTGTTTCCTGTCTGCCTCCTGGCTGACAGATTGGAAACTGCCTGACAGTGTCTGGCTGGTTCACTGACTGGTCACTGGCTGCTGGCTGACCAGATGGCTGCTAACTGGCTGATGGCTGTTTGTCTGAATAGCAATGACTTCTACTTCCTGCTGCCAGACTGTGGTAGGCTGGAAGCTGACTGCTGGTACACTGCAGGCTACTTTCTTGGCTGGCTGATATTAAATCAGTGTGCGACCCTGAAAAACATGTCAAAATTTTCACAACTGACACTGTGAGGCTTTAGTGCCACTTTTTTTTTTTAGTAAAGTAAAATCATTCAATGATGACCTAATTACAGGACACATATTTGGCAGCAACACATTTGTAGAGACATCAAACCCATTAGCAGATCCCCAACATGTAGATGAATGTACACTTAGCTGGTAGTGGTGGATGTAATGTAGCTTGTTTTTTCTGAAGGAAGATCATTGTCGACATGATTGTCCTCTAATATCACATAAATGTCATTGCTTTCATGATGTCTTCAATAAACAAGTGAGTAAATTGTTTCCCAATGTTGTTGCTACCTGTGGAGATGCAGAAGATGTACAACACTGTCAGTCATTCATTTATACCTGTTAATTTATTGCATGTTCTTATGGTACATTACTGCAGTAGTTTCATGTAAACAGGTGATTTCTTTGTTTGTTTATTTGCACCAGCATTTCCAGAGACTTGTCTCATGTAAAACAGGGCTTAAGGATTTTTTTTGCTGCCAGTTGTCTGCACAACTGCATGAAAGCATGCAGGTAATAAACATCGCTTACTCTTCATCATCCACTACACCATCTCCTTTCTCTATCTTTAGTCAATGGAAGACAAATTTTCTAGACTAAGCGCGTCCACTCAGCTACTGTGACATAGTGTGGTGGTTGTGCTCTAACAAAATAATACATTGCAGAAGCCCACTGAACAAACTAGTTAATTTATACATAATAAAGAAGGACCTCATAAAAGACACACCAAATGGGCAGGAGGTTTCTGCACCACTCTGTACTTTGATTATTGACAATGTTAGTAGAAAAGCATTTTATTACCACAGCTCGTGTCAGACCAGAGGCCACTCTCATTGGGAATTGCGTGTTAAAACTTTGGCATATGTAGCTACTTGGTGTTGTTATTTTATTATTACTTTATTCCGTCAGACAGAACTGCTTTCTTCTTTAAGACGAATGGGTTCTGCAGTCATAAAGCATTCTTTATTACGCACCACAAATTCTCCACCAGATTAAGATCTGTGCTTGGGCCAGCCCTATCTCAAGACATTTAAATGGTTTTCCTTAAATCATTCAAATGTTGTGTTAAAACTGGTGGCAAGCATTTTAGATTAAATGGGGATTTTAAGTCAACCATAGGAGTGTGTGTGTACATGTTTTTGTTACCTGGTGGCACAATTTTCCCTGTACACTCAGACTTGTGAGGACCCACTGTTCCTTGTGGGGACAAAAGCCCAGTTCCCATGAGTCTAAAGGCTGGTTTTGGGTTGGGGATTAGGTTTAAGACTTATGTGTGAATTGAGTTTAAGTTAGGAGTGGTTAGGTTTTGGGTATGCAAAGTTCTTGTGAGAATAGAACAAACGTGTGTGTGTTGAGTCATGTGACTTTGTGTTGAACTTGTGATGGACTTGTGACTTCTTCAGGGCACCTCTCACATTTTGGGGAATGTCAAATGGAAACTATAAAAGAAGCATTTTATGTCAGCAATTAACTTTTTAAAATATATAATTTTACAACAAACAAACCAAAAAAAAAATCAATCCATTATTTTTACTTTTTTGTTCCTGTTTAGGGTCCCAGAAAAATGGTGGCTATCTCCAGTGGACATTGGACAAAAGACAAGCAGGTTGCCAGTTCATTTGATGGCACATAAGGAGAGACAATTCACACACCAGCTCACACCTACTGAGAATGTAGAGTTCCATAAAACAAAACAAACAAAAAAAAATACAAATCTTATTTGAAATGATAAAAAAAAGAAAACCAATTAAATTCAGATATTTGCAATGCTGTTAAGCAAAGGTAATCTAAGATTTAAGCAAACAAACTAGAATAGGGTCTAAGACAAGAAAAATGAGCCATAACAAAAACACAACAGGGTTTTGTTTTTTTTCCTGGTGGCCTCAGGTGACCAATACATATTTGTCATGTTTAACAGCTTTCTAGAACCTTTTTCATTAATCACCATCTATCACAAGTGTTGCCAAAAGCTCTGGCTCACTTTCTGCCTTTTAAGAACCAATTACTCTTTGTCTTTCTCTATCAATACATCTGTGTTTGGTTCCTTTCACTCTGGAATGAAAACAATTGATTTAACTTATATTGGTTTGGCAATATTAATCAACCAACTGACAAAGCATTAAATGTGCCCTTGTAAAGAAGAACAAACACATGATTTTGCATATAAACAGGAGTAGTTAAAAATTCTTTTAAATTCAATCTAAATCAGTTGAAGGAAAATGTTTTGTTTGCACAGATTTCTAAATGTAGTTCACATATAAATGGTTTTATTGAAATGTTTGAACTATTTTTTCATCTTTAAATGCATAATTATATATTTCTTATATACTGTGATTAAATAGTAGTGTGCACTCTGTTTTGAGTGACTCGTGAAATGAGTCATATCAGAACAGACCTTTCATTTGAGAGACAGTTTAGATAAAACATGCCTCATCAGACAAATAAATAGTTTTTTCGTCAGATAACAGAACTTGTGTTTAAGATCAATCTGCTCAGCAGGAAGGGCCTTCCATATCAGGGATGTCTTCTGCCCCAAAAAGAGTGGTCAGAATGTTGTATAAGAACTATGTGATTTCCTGATTATTGACCAGAAGCTCAGAGACTTGATTCAGGTCTGTTTTTGGGCCAGCTGAAGGTTGTGTATGACTTTAACCTGTTAACCTGTGCAGACTACCGGGCCTAAAATTCCTTAAAAAGTATACCCAAATTAAATGAAGTACTGCTCTTGAACTTGTTGGAGTAAATTCACAAGCCTAGCCTCTATGTAAAGCTATCAATCTGAATTTTTAACTTCAGCAGTCATGATTTCTGTAACTTTAACTAATTTGTTATTGATGTTAAAATACAATAAAAACACAATATTTTTTCCTCACTTAAAATTTTACAAGATTTTTAAAGTGTTCCACAACATGAAGGGAAGGATGTATTAAGGGGAAACAAAACATACTGGGCTAAAATATAGATTCCCAATTATTACCAGTTTGGATTTGGTAACAATAGCATCAAAAATGAATGTGAGATAATATATGACAGCATGTTGAAAATTATCTTATAGAACAACTGGACAAAACACTCTAATTTCTAAATGCTTCAACACAGAGACTTGACTGAGGGCTTAAATGAAAGATAACCCCCCAAAAATCATATCCACCATCCATATGTACTCACAGCATGAGTAAAATACAACATAATAATAATAACAATCAACAATATGAATTGCAGCTGGGTTACATGCAGCAAATCCCCACCAACAAATAACCAAAACACGACAAAAAACAAATCTTCACTTTTTTCAAAGCATTACAGTCCACACAGCTTATAAAACCACCAGCAGTAAAAAGGAAATGTTTTCACTTACCTTTTGATGCGTATTTTGTCCTCTTTTTCTGACCAAGAGTGATCCAAAATGGCCACCGGAAAAAAGGTATAATCCTTTTGACATTTCCTGGCCACAAAAATCAATCCCTTTTTCTTGTCTTGAAGCACTCAAAACATTTTTTAACAAATATATTTCCTCTTTAACAGCAAGTTTACTCAGCTAACTGTCCAAAAGAAAAAAAAAACATCATTAAAAAAATGGTTTCCATGTCTGCTGTTGCCACCATTCGAGGACAAAAATAGCTGCCTTCTTCTTCTTCTTGGTTTCTTTTTGGCAGTTGGCAAACAATGTTAAGGTGCAAAACTGCCACCTACTGATGTGGAGTATGGACTGGCTTTGTTTCAAATATTGTTTCAAAGCTCGATTACTTTCAGATTTTCAAAATGCCTGGCATGTCAGAAATTTCTATAAGTTTTGTTTTCTATCTACACACAAGCTGCGTATCGAATAAAACATAACTTGATTGGCTACACAGCTGTACGGTGGCCTGGAAGTGCAAAACAACATTACAAAAGCTGAAACACTTTTACATGTTCTGAAACAAAACACTTTTACAAATTACAAAACACATTTACATTTTTGAAAACACTTTTACAAGTTCTGAAAAACATTTACATTTTTGAAAACACTTTTACAAGTTCTGAAACACATTTACATTTTTGAAAACACTCTTACAAGTTCTGAAACACATTTACATTTTTGAAAACACTCTTACAAGTTCTGAAACACATTTACATTTTTGAAAACACTTTTACAAGTTCTGAAACACATTTACATTTTTGAAAACA
>JARVGW010000278.1:16191306-16202699 GCA_031762495.1 Anablepsoides rubrolineatus | reverse complement strand
GTTTTACACACACCTGGAGACATGCTAAAGCATTTTGGGCCTTTAGAGAAGGATGCTTAGAAGTGTTACAGTCTTCCATTATATAAATGAGCAGGATAAGATGCTTAGACATTATTTACACTCAGGGCAAGAGAGGATTAGGATCAACTTCTGTTTATCGCTTCTTTTATCTCAAAATGTGATGCTTAGTTCATTTTATTATACTGTAGTTCCTCCCCTTTTCTAATCATTTTTTTCTTTTGAATAATTTGAGTTAATAAAATATAACTTACAAGAAATGTGTGAATAATTGATAAAAGTAAGAACAATATATCAGAAAGACACAGGCAGAGTAGAGTTGATAAAAACCTTCCAACAGCATCACTAAGTGAGTCAGAGAGTGAATTGACCTATGCATCAAGTGCTAACTGGAGTAACTAGTCATCTTGTCACAAGTCCTGATTGGCTCATTTAAATACCGCTCAGGTGTAATTGGATGGCAAATTAAACTGTCATTATTGGACAGGCAAAGAGGGAGGGGGCAAAAAGCAAAGAGGAGTGACAGAACAAAATAAATGCTGCTCTCCCATGGGAAAATATTGAGAAATACGGGGATACAAAACCCACATAACACACAGCAAGAGACCATAATTGTAATAAAGTGCACACTATATAATCTAAAACATTTACAAACGATTGAAGATTGAATTATCATTTTAATGGGTTGGTGTAAAATTCTAAGCAGTTGGTGTCTTACCTGCAGCAGACACGTCAGAGTGTTGTTTTTATGCACAAACATGACACGATGGTCGAACCTAAATAGGCACAGCTAAAATCAAGACAGGAAAAGGGCTATGATTATATAATAAAACAACACAAATCACAAATGAGATACATCAAAATGTTTTTTTTAATCAAATAATTAAAACAAACTGTTTATTTCTTATATTAACATTAAATTGACAAAAAATAAATAAATAAATCAAAAAAGAATGTAACTGTTAAACATATTAACACTTTTAATTTAAAACAATTTATTGGCAGCTATGGTTGCTAAAATTTTAGAGACACATAATTGACAGTACAGCAAAAATTGCGATATTTATAATGATCACAATGTGCAAACTTAGTTTAGAAAATCTAATTTTTAAAAACTAAATAAATATGTATATACTGTATGTATAAATACACTTATAGAGCAATTATTATTCTTTCCAATGAAAATCTCGCAAAGAAATTCTGATATTTCTATTTTTTTTTTCACGTCAACAATCAGTCTTGTATTTCTGCTTCACCATTAGTAATAAAACTGATGGATGGAAAGTGACCAGAGCTTCTCCAGGTGAACCCTGACCTCCCAATGCATGTGCACGTGTGTGTGTTTGTGTGAGCTTGTCTGCTTGACTGCAGCCCATCTGTGTGGCCTGTTAAGAGCCCCTTTCTGTCTTTGCCCTCTTAATCTGACCCACATCCTCAGCGGTCAACACTCTGAGCACTCAGACCCTGAGGAATAGTGTCTTTGTCTGTGTGTGTGTGTGTGTCTGTGTTTATGAGTGTCAGCACATGCCGGGGTGAGTCTTTAGAGGGTAAATACACAGAAATACACACAAAGAGTTTTTCATGATCTCATCAATGGATTGTGAATACAGTATTAACGATGGTTGGGTGGCCCCTGGCCACTACTTACTGAATCAGATATGTGACATCTGATACAAGTTCAATTTGAAATCCATTTGTAATGCAATATAGCAGCGTGCTCCATGTGGAGGTCAAGACCCAAAGTTGGGTTACTGAGAGATCATAATTATGTCCTCAAAAAAACATTTAGTGTATTTGGAAAAAATTAAAACCAAGAGATAAGCTCTGTTCTTTCAACTTTAAATACCCTAATATTGCCCAAGAGTCAAATCTGCTTTATAAGATTTCTTGGTATTTAAAAATTTACTGTTAAGAAAAGGTATTTTTTTTAGTCCTACTGCAAAATATTGAACGAGTTGATCTTTTTCGTTTTGTGTTTAATAATATTTTTTGAAATGTCAACACTTTTGCAATGCTATAGGCAAACACTGTTTTTGGCATTTTCTTTTCTTTTATTTCCTTTTTTTAATCCTGTCCCCTTAGCAGGCCCAATCCATACACAGTTAGTTTAGTTTTACCATTATTTTATTATAAAAAAAATATGAGGTAACTCCAATAGATATAGAAATTCATACATGTTGCAAATCACTATCATAAGAAATCATAAGTGGTACTTAATGGACAAACATTATTTTCTGTCACATGATTGTTCAATAAAAATCATGTTTTGAAATAATGATGTTATAACTACACCCAAACTATACAAAAGGAAAGTTTACACTGCATAGATAATATAAATAATTTTTTGTACTTTTTTAAATCTTATTTTACTTGATGATGTTTGTGAAGGGAGGATATATTGTATTTTCTTAACATATATTGTATTGAAAATGGCTTTATAAAGGTCAGCTGAGTTCTGCTAATGACAGGGTTCAGTGAACCATCTGTCTGGAGACTAAAAGGACAGCAGAGAGAACGTCTGTCAGAGGTGATACGCTGTGTGTGCGGAGACACATGAAAGTCTCACACAAGCACACTGGGTGCCATTAAACGCCGTTTAGGGCGGAGAGCCTTTACTTGGTGTGTGTGCGTTCAAGGGGAGGGTCTTTTTGCACACAGCTCAGACAAATGGATTCAATCCCTGGACAAACTGCGTGCAAGTCTCAAAGCGCCGTGCCCCTGTTGTGACATCATCTATGAATGTCATAATTGAGGGTCGGTAAATTGCCGCTTTTCCCCGCTCAGCGTCGCCCCATGTGTCAATACTGAGGTTCAAGGTGACGAAGTGGATCAATACTCAGAGACAGGAGCCATCCGCTGAATTTACAGCCCAGTAACAAGAGAGCCATGAAACAACGCTGCAGTAGCCTTCAGCAAGATGCTGAACGCGACCGCAGCGCTGACGGCCAGAATTTGTCAAACGTGCACACCGATGATCCTCTGAGGAATTTAGTGCTCTTGTTGTTGTTTGAGGGGAATTTTTGTTTTTTGTTTGAATTAGGTATCAGTCATAGTAGACTGGATTTTTTTTTTTTTTGTGTAGCAGAGCAAACAATTTATGTTTTCAAATGAAAGACAACCGTGCAAAAGTTTCAACTCAAAAAATAAAGCAGATGATGTCACCAGAATATCTGTGACTGTAGTGAAAAACATATCTCTACCTTTTTTTCTGCAAACTTAATCATAAAACTCAAGACCAATAATTGAATGCAACATTTCTGTACTACAAACTTCTGGCATGCATTTATATACATGCTTGGATGTGTACATGTATGCATTTATGAATTTATCACAGCGTCCAGCAGGCGTGGACATCAGAATGATAATAGTTGAGCTGTGAAGGTGACGATGCCTGCCGTGCGTGTGTGTTTGTGTTTCATGTGATGGATTAGCTTCATTTCCAGTCCAAGTCATCTGTTGTGAGTGAGTGAGGGTCCAGTTGGAACCAAAGCAGCAGGATAGTGTGCAAGTGATGTGTGTGCTTGCTTAATCATGTGTGTTTTTAAATCTGTGTTTCTGCCACTTTCAGTCCCACTCGTATGTGTCCTTACCTGCATGTGTGTATGTCTCAGTAAGTGTGTTTTTTTTACTGTGTGACAGTGGCTGAGTGATGGGTCCAGTACAGCGTGTAGTACAGCGGACAGACAAGGAGTCTCTATTGCCGGGAGCAACGATGAGGAGTGTGTACAATCAAACGTGTGTTGACAGGCGCGATGGACATTGCGCGGTTATGATGACCTCAACATGCTGCAGGTGACACCACACCATCAACAAACTGAAGTCATTCTTGTTTTTTTTGTAACCTACTGTGGTTAAAAAGTACAATAAATATTTGACATGAAAATAACTACTCTGCAAACTGCATGATCACTATACTAACCAACCCTGAACTGAGCTCAGTGCCATGTTTTTTCTGTTCTGCGGACTCAGTGGTGTTTGAGTCTCTCTATGTGTTTTAACTGTAACTGACTTTTTGTTATTTTATGCTTCTATATGTGTCATATATTGTGTCTGAATAAAAAAAGTGAAAAAAAAGAAAATGACCTCAGACCACCAATTTAAATTCAAAACTAAAGATGTTCTTACAAGTTAAAGAACAGGTCACAAGTCCATCACAGGAGTTCCCAAATCTCCAAAGTTAACTTTATTACAGTAATCTGTTCCAACAGTAGCTGTGTTTCCATCCAATTTCACTGGCAATTTTGAGCAAACTTTTAAAATGTTGCCAAAAAAAAAAAATCAGCTGGCTTGGAACGAATCAACCAGGCTATGCAAAGTGTAATTACATCAGATGTTGATACTCATGGCTGTAGTAAACAGGAAGAAAAGTTTCAAACTCACAGGGATTATTGGGACAATGAAGAGAATTTATCAGGAATGTGTTGCTACTATCGGGAAATTTTATGTTCTTGTGTCATATCAACTAGTATTGGCAATATTACATGCTGTCTGGAGACAAGAAATGCAATTCTCTTCACATTACGGGAAAATCCAGGAAGACGTTGACAGCAGGAGAAGGGTCCAGCTGCAGCCGCTACAATTATTGGACAGCAGGAACAGCTGATCGAGGTAAATATTTGCTAGGTCAGAACTTATTTGGCAAATGTGTTTCCATCTCCACTTTTGCTCATTAACTTTTTTTTCGGAAAATCCAAAAACCACCTCAATCGAGCGTAAAAACCTTTTTTGGCAAAATTGAGGTCGTTTTTGCTAATTTTGCCATTTCCATCCACTGTTTCTAACGTGATACTTCAAAATGTGCATAAAAAACTTTGATGGAAAAACTGTCTACTGCTGGGTATGCAACAGTAACACCCCTTGTTGTTGGTACTTTAACATGAGTAATGAGTAATTGATCCGCTCTGTTCTGAACACTAACTGATTTTTAATAGTTGGTAATAAACAGAGTAAAAGTACACTGGTTTCTGTGTGTAGGTGAGTTTTGTGTCTTTTTTTAGTGCCCCTGTGAGTCTAAAACAAGGTAAATGTATAATAATAACATCTTCAGAATGTATCTCCCCATCATTCTCCCTTAAGCCAAACAGTCCACACCACACACCCCTCCTCCCCACTGCCTCCTCCCTCCCGGCGGTGCGAGGAGCGTCCGGGTGTGAAATGTAAAAGGGAGAATGCTGTCGTTCAAACTGTCCCAACCACCAGTATCACCCGCGCTCTCCCGCCCCGGTGCTCGTGCTTTCTCCTGGCGACTCTTACGTCTCCTCTGTCACAGTCGTTCTGCCGCTCCCTCCTGGTCCTCCCCCCAACATCCCCATCCCACCTCCCTCTCTCAGGTGGGCTCGGCGCTGCAGGTTGCAGGTGCGCGGGACCCCACAGCCAATGAAAAATGAGTGCCTCTTCATATCTTGACTTTGATGAACTTCACTGTACGTCAGCCTATCACTCTTTTCCATTTGGCTTCCCCTGTAAAAACTGCACACACATACATACACACACACACACAAACACACACACACAGAAGTGGTGAACGTTCTGGACCAAATATTTGTCTTGTTGAAGGAAGATGCCTCGCTCGGGTAAATACACGATCAAAAGGACCTTTTTGTCTGTGTGTGTGTGTGTGTGTGTGTGTGTGTGTGTGTGTGTGGTCACATAAAACCCAAAAAAGGGAGAATATTAATAATAAAAAAAGTGGAATTTTACTGAAAAGCTGAAAAGTTTACAAAAATAAATAGAAATATTATTGGAGTAATATCACATGGAGATTTTGTCGCCTTATTTTTGTTGCATAGTTTTGCAACTTAAAACTGGAATTGTTATTTCTAAAATTACATTGTGCCTCCAAATGTGGCTTTTATTAAGAAAACGGAGTTATATTTATCGTGTATAAATTAACATAATATGCAACACTCCAAACATAAAAACAAACACCTTTTTCTTCTATTAACAGAAAACACTCTTCATGTAAGTGTGTGTGGATGGTGCAAACCTTGTGTGTCTGGAAAACTGCTGTGTGAACAGCCATAAGAGTCGGGGGAGGGGGGATAATCCCTCCTCGTTGGTCCCTAATCCGGTTCTAATCCCTTTAAAAGTCTCCATCAGCCTCCGAGGATCTCTACAGGGTTAATTCTTGTCAAATCAAACACCAAATAAAACACACCCCGTAATCAATCACACATAATGTTTGTGAATGTTAACAAGACATTCTCAGTAGTGAAATAAGATTAGCGGCACTTATTATATGAGATCATGTGGATGTGTTTTCACAGCAGGTTGATGGTGAATCTTTTCTCTTTCCCCCCCTCCCATCTACCACCTGTGTCTTTTAAATGAAAAGACGAGGTGTGTGGGTGGAACAAATTTAAAACGAGTCCTTTTATTTGCCTTGCACAATGTTCGCAATCCTTGAGAGGATAAAAACTTTCATCAGAACTCATCCCAGAAGAGTTGACGACTGAATGACTGTATGATCCAAACATTCATTAGCCGACTCGTAATGTTCATTTAAATCTAAGAAAACAGCAGATTAAAAATTACTTTTGTGAGTACGTGCTATTTTCCTTTCACGCTTGCAGGAAACACTCACACTAAGAAAATTTGCAACATTTTGTAGCACGTTTTAACAGGTTTAAACAGGTAGTTAACACAATTATACAAATAATGCAACAATAATGCGTTCATTTTCTGACTGTGTGTTTGTGCTACTCTATGCCAATTTTTGTGAAATGCAAACAACAATGTAGCCACTTTCATTCCAAATACACACACTCCCTTTAATCCTCTTGCTCCCTTCAGCTCTTTTCCTCTGCTTCCCAAACAGACAAATGCATTACACAAATGAAAAACAAGCGAGAGGCTGGAGGAGAGGCAGGGAGTGGAGGGAGGGTTGGGGGAGGCAGGAGGGAGGGGAAGTGAGATTTTATTTAAGTGTTCTTGTAAGCCATCTAAGATATTAATGTTGCAAAGCTACTTATCAATATTTAAGAACATAAAAGGAGTGTGAGGGCGGGGTGTGGAGCTGTGTGTGTGTGTGTGTATGTGTGTAGAGAGGAAAAAAAAAAAAAAGGCCAAACCAGGAGGGACATGCACTCTCGAGGTGTGTGTTGTGTGCGTTTGCCAGAACCATAGAGCAACGATCAGAGACGAGACGAGGTCTCTCTGGCAGTTAGAGAAGAGGTATTGCTTGGTCTCCATCGTCCTAAAAGCTTTCCCACACAAAATGTGCATTCACACACACACACAAACACGCATACACACATTATGTGAGTTCTGTTAAGTGATGGTCAGGATGGTAAATACAACTGCTAATGCCCCATAACCGCAACATTCTTATTTTATGTTGTGGTTAAAATGTGATGATTTGTATCTAAGTATGTTACAAATGTACATGTAAACCTATGTGCATGTTGTGTTTATCATATAAGCTGCCAGAACAGCTTTGATTCAAACCCTTTTTATTCACTTGTTAATATGCATGTAAAAAAATATTACATGTGCCAAATTTTCTTGAAAATTGGTTTAAAAAAAGTCAACACAGCCTCAGTACATCTTGAAATTGTTGATGAATACATTTGTTTAACTGAGGCCTTGAGGATCATTTTGACCCAAGGGCAGCACTGCAGGAGGATTTATCACAATTAAGTTTTAAAAGATGTTTTGTTTTGTTTTTGTTTGAGCCAAAGTATTTTTTTTCTTATAGATCAATCATGCATAGTTCTGATGTTAAAAAAGACCTATGTCCCCAACATTCAAGCTATTCCACCTGTAGATACACATGTCCTGCAGGACCAAGACTGCTTTAATAATTAACTGTTTGCCACTGATCTCATAACCACTTAGGTCATTGTTCCAGAGGCTGAATGCACTATAGCTTGATACAACGGTCCCAAAATGATGTGCTAGCTGGGAATCATTTCTTTGATAAAAAAGATAAAAATGGACTGAAGTGGTAGGGGATAAAGAATGGTAAAAATAAAATCTCACCTCTTTTTACAGGGCAACCGAGTGGCAATAATGAGTTCAAGATGGATTAAAACGGTTCAGTGGGACCAGCATGGTTGAGTGAAGAAAACTGGAAAGGTTTTGGAAAAAAAAAAAAAAAAAAGAACCAATATGTTTGTCCCAGGGTGCATGACAAGACAAAACTGGGAATGAATGCTAAAAATATTTCATTTCTATGTAAATTTTGAAGATGGATAATCAGTGTTAACATGCACTTATTTCTTTTTTAAGCTGGATTATCATTTTCTACCAACTTTGTGTCACAATTCCATCCAAAATCAAAGGAAATCACAAAGGAAAATGATACAGTTTCAGTTAACAAATACTAACACTGAAGTACTTCTATATTTATGTTGGATATACGGAAAGAAACCAACGAAAAACAATTTCAGTTTTCATATTTAAAATTGTTAAAATAACAACAAATACACAACGAGAGTCTGTGTGAAAATACATTAAGAGGTAAAGAGTATGAGCTGCATACCACAGATGTCCTGCACACACAGCCGCAAACACTCCCACACACTGACCTCTGGACAGTGTTTTGTCTTCCCGTGTCTTTTCATGTCATTTCTAGTGTTACACATCCAAAACACTTTCTGAACACAAACCACTAAATGATGGCTGCAGGGTGGAAGAGGTGTGTGTGCAATCAGGTTTGGTCTGAAAGCGCAGAGAAAACAAAAGGAGCGAGCTTCCACGTCTCTGCGTGCAATGACCCCGGGCAGGGGGAGATGGATGGACGCGCTGACCTCCCTGCAGGGGTACAGGTACGCTTATTTACACACTGCACCCTCAGGTGTGCATCTGTGTGTTTGCTCACATGTGGGTGGGTGTGTTACACACCTCATAAGTGGACCTTTTTTATTTGTATTAGAAAAAACACAAACATAATGATCATTTCTAAGACAATAAAATTAAAAACATAGCTGATTAATTTGAATTTAATACTTTAATTTAAGAGGTGTGGGCTCTCACAGAATGACACTGTTCATTAAGGTGCACTAATGATTATTTATTGGACAGACTCCTTTCTAAATGCAGTGAAGCTTAAAGAAACAAACAGTTGCACAAAAACACTCAACAATTAAACTGGCATGAAAAAAAAAAAGAAATCCAACTTTGCTTTCTGGATCCTTACTCAGTATTTTCCTTTTCCCTTTGCAACAAATGTGTAAATTTAACTTAAGCCCTTACAATATCATTCAGCTCAGCGGCATGAGATTTAAAGTATGCTTGAATAACAACCTTGTCTTTTTTTTTTTTTTTTTAAACGCTTTTATTGGAGAAAATTTCTGCTCCGAGCCAAAAAATCACATTGATTTGCCTTTAAAAGGTGAATAAATTGTGCATGTGTTTTATGGAAACAAAAATCCATGCTGCTGTTTACAGTGCTTGCTGCTTCTGTAAATCAGAAGGTGATCAATGTGTGTATTGACTGATCCATTGCCTGGGTGTGAGTATATACTACTTGTATGCAGAAGTGTGTACCCAAGTGGTTGTGAACAGGAACATTACAATTATATAGGCTTCCTTTTTTGTTTTCAGGTTGTTTTTTTTTTGTTTTGTTTTTTTATTTGGATATAATCCTCCAGGCGTGTGGCGTTATTCTCCTATTTGTGTGAAAGTTTGTATGTGTGCGTCCTTCCAGCCCCGCAGCGGGGTCATTTCTGTATTGACAACCTGCTTGTCCCTGTCATACAGAGAACATGAGTAGAAAGGCCATTCTCATTTAGCATTGTAAAGCGTTCACAGTGTCATAATGACCTCTAGCCATTTATAAATCATACTTTAACATGAGGGAGATGGACCTATAACCGCTGACTGATTGCACAATTGATCAGAATTACTCATTCATGAATCAGACTTTTTTTTTTCCTTGTAGCACGCTGAGCACATTCTCACAGCAATTTTTAAAAGGTGAGATGTCCGCATGGGAAATAACAGTGGTTATGATACAGCAAAAGTTGTATTTATATTTTGTCTGATCTTTGCTTCTTGTTTTTATGAGTTGACTGTAAAAGTCTGGAGTCTATTCAGTCTGGTTTTTTTTTTCCACTTTCTTTCTCTTAGTCCAAGTTCATCTTCCCTCTCCTCATTTCAATCAACCGCCTCATATTAATCTGCATAGGAACAATCAGCAGCTCATGTTTACTGATTCGCTCAATCAGTTATCAGTTATCCCTGGAGGCTTAAGGTCCCCATCGGGAAGCATTGGGTGTGTATTGCAGCCAAAAAAGAGAAAGAATTCCTGGGAGAACCAAGCAGAACGTGTTGATCGATCCTCAGCAATTACCAGCCAATCGAAATGTGATTTATTTCCCCAGAAATTATTTCAATATGAACAGAGCTGGGCAGGTGGGAGGGTTTGCATGTAAGTGTGTGTGTTTCAAGGGAGATCTTCTGTCAATAAACTACCACTTACTTTTCTGTTCTTCTTCCTATCTCCATCTCTTTGCATTTTTTTTGTCTGCCGTTCCCTCATTTTTTTCAGATTCCCTCTTTCTCACAACTTTCCTTTCTGCACGTCTCCTTGTTTCTTTTCCAACTCAAGTTTTCTTTCTTTCTTTTCCACTACTTCTCTTACTTTATTTATTTATTTTTTTCATTTTACTTATTGTCCCAAACTTGACCTATCACAATTTATTTTATAGCTCTTGCTTGCACCACTTTTTTGTTTGTTTGTTTGTTTTTTGTTTTACTCTGTGCCCCATTCCCTCCTTCTGGTCTCCCGCTTCTCCCTGACCGCTCCCCAGTGAGGCTATCATTCTGAGGCCTTGTCAATACAATCAGTCAACCAAACAAAAAGACCAACTGACCAATTGAGATATTTTCACTCCTAATCCCCCCCTTCACCCCTCCCCTCCCCCTTCGCTCTTTTTTTCTACCACCGCCCTCCTCTTTCTCCTCCTCTTCTCGTCCCCCTCTTTTTTTTGTTGCACTTAATTAAGTCGCCAAGTGGCTGTCAGGAATAATTTTTTGCTGCAGCATAGGGCTGGGGGCCGCGGCGGACTTGACATTTGATAATATTGCGTCTCCACGTTGATTGAAATTGATTTTACGGGGGAGAGAGGCCCCCTGCTCACCACCATTGTGATTGTTTGACAACTCTCAGCCAATCAGCCCCAAGGACAGCCTGTGAACCCCCTCTCCTCGTTTTCTCTCCTCCACAGCTTTGGCCTGGCAACTCATATTCCAACGAGTGATGGCTGGCCTCCTGCTTGTGTGTGTGATAGGGAGAGTGTGTGTGTCAGGAGGGTTGGACATGAAGTACCGTCGCAGGGTCATGCAACTGGCAGTCACAGTTCCCATAAATCAGCAAAGCAGTACAAATACGTACGTTTTTTTTCTATATTGTTGCAACTTGTGTACTTTTG
>JARVGW010000278.1:15693298-15709528 GCA_031762495.1 Anablepsoides rubrolineatus | reverse complement strand
TAGTTATTTTTTTCAAGTACTTTATAGACCTCTGGTTTTAAGTTCCTCCTACTCCCTGGCCCACATCATGGTGTCACATGACCTTTTCTTTACACATGATTAGAAAAATAAATATGTGAACATACAACAACATGGTAAAGAATCAACAAGCTTCAACACCTGATATAAAAAGAAAATCTCAGTTTGTTTTTAAGCACAATCTTTTCTTTGTTTACATAGAAGGGTTGAGCCTGCCTATGAGGAAGCCTGTTCTAACTTCTGCTTTCTGTTTTCAGTTGTAGATTTACACAGTCTATGATTTTGATCTGATAGTCACGTAGAAGTTTGTTTTTTAAGTCAGCTGTGCTGACCCAGCGATAACAAAGGAGGTGATTCCCTTTAAGTTCTCTGTCAGAGTGATTTAAGTTTATTGTGCTGTTAATTGCTGTCAAAGTAAATGTAATAAATAACAGAAATCATTCAACAGGAAACAACTGTCATATGATCAAAGATGATGTAAACTTGTTTCATTAGTGTTAACTATATTTTTTGTTGTAATACTTCTTAGTTTTTGCATGTTTTTTGTAGAGTATAAAGAACTTGTAATGTTATTTATGCTGCAGTGTTTGCTACTTGCCTTCTGTCTAAGACCACAAGGCAACATTTTAAAAAAGGAAGTGGGGGGAAAAGTACCTAAGTGTGTTTTACACTCTCTGCTTGTAAATATTGATATGGTTCGAAATCTTCAACTTCCTCTAATAAAAAAAAAATCTTTGCTTTCCTGAATCAGATTTTCTCGTCTGCATCACCAAGTTCACACATCTGTATCATGCTTGTCCAGTCGCCATTCAGTTTATTACTTGATGTTTTGTTTTGTTTTCCTTATCAATCAGATTACAATAATGCAGACACAACAAATACAGTATTGCTGGGTTGCAGTCACGTGACCCGGATGACGTGCAAAATTCAAGTGGGGGGCAGGAAGTGATTTGCAAAATGGATACCAGCGAGTACGCTAATGCACTAAATGACAAGATATTGCGGGAAAAAAATGCATACATTTAGGATATTATACATATTGTCTTAATAAAAAAAGACTTGAAGGATTTTATTATTTCTATGTGCTTGGATCTACTTGTAAATAATTTACGTAGCTTCAGTAAACCCAAATTTGAGTAACTATGCAATAAAATATATACAATTTAAATGACACAATCCTTACCTGTCAGAAAAGTGGTCACTGCAAACTTTTGTATCGTCCATTTCCACACCTCCTGCTTTTAGCTGCAGTTTGTTGGTCCAATTTTGTCATCTTTTTTTCTGACACACTACTTTTGGAACACATAAAAAACTTTTGTCTTTCTCTCGATTGAAGACGGTACAGAGTTTGGGCATTTTGACACAGAATTAACAGTAAAAAAAAAAAACAGGGCTGCATTTACTTCTTGCATTCCGTGACCTCGATACTACGTCACCTGCAACCCAGCAATTTACCTGATTATGTCTCAAAAGCTACGTCAAGTTTTAGTTTAAGAAAAAAAACTCTAAATAAAAAATCCCCCCCCCCCTCAAAGCCATAACATTATTTTATCACTCCAGTTAAAATGTATCTTTGTTTCTTCAAACTGAATCTATTGCCCACTTTAAAAGATTTGCTGATGTCATGTTGTGCAGGCGATGATGAGAGTGGAGCTACTGTACGGGTTGGCAGGACTGGTGGGCAGCTTGGTGTCGGGTCATCTGTTCCTGCTCTACAGCTCCAGCTTGGGTCACGGAACCATCCTGCTGATCGTGAGCACGCTGCTGCACCTCCTCTGCCTCCTTCATTCCATCTTCTTGCTGCAGGTCGGTGTGACTCGACAGAAAAAAGAATCTTTTTTTCATCATTGGTGGTGTTTGCGGGGAAACGTTCGAATCACATCTTGTATCGTTGGTTTTCCCGCTTCGACTGAAAGGTGAAAGATGTGTCTAGGGTGGACCAGGAGGAGAACTATCACCTCCTCTCCCACGCCTCCAGGAGTGCCTACGTGTCCGAGTCTGCTGCGGAGATCAACAAGGTGAACGTGGTTCTGCTGTTCGCGGCGGCCTTCCTGTATGACTTCGCTGTGGGCGGAGCTGTGGAAATCCTGGGTTCCTTTGTGCTGAAATCACCGCTCAGCTGGACCGCCACACAGGTACATTTATGTGCACTGTTTACAATGTGGGTTTAGGGTTTTTGATGCATTTAAAGGGCCTGTGACATCCGATTTTTGTTCTAAGTATGAATGCATTTTTGGAAAGATAACATTGATAACATGTTGCAAAACAAATTTCATCAGATTTTTATAGATGCCACGCTGCATTTGTTTCACTTTTAATAATTAACTCTGTCACGTCTTGCTTCACGTTTCCTTTCCTGCCCCTTTTTTAATATATATATTTTTTTCTCCTCTTCTCCCAGGTGGGCTATGGGAACGCAGCAGGCTGTGTCATTTTCCTCACCAGTTACCTCGGTGTCGCCGTGTTCCGGCGATGCGTCGGTGATGAAACTCTGATCCTGATCGGCATGCTGTCGTTCGCTTCCGGCATCTACTTCATGACCTTTGTCAAGACAACTGCCATGTTCTACGCTGGTAAGAAGAAGTGTGTGAGGATTGCTTTATTGCTCCTCAAGGGTTATCATTATTTTACTAACCTTAGTCCCTCTAAATAAACAGCTCCTAATCAAAAGCTGTAAATGATTGATTTATATCACTTTGAGGCATGTATGTAAAAACAATTTACCTTCGTTTGTCTTTGTATCAGATGCTAACAACCAAACAACCTCTGAACCCAAAAATTTAAGCAATATAAATCTGGTTATTACAGCTTTAATACAAACCCAGAACAGAAAGAATAAGCAGCATAACACTAGAAGAGTTATAAGAAATATCCTAAAAATCACTAGAGAATTGCATTTCCTGCGAAAAAGCTAGTGTGAATGTCTGTTGCTAAAAACTTTAGCTGAAAGTTGCTGAAATTGAGCTGAAAATTTTTAATAGCAAAACCTTTATTGTAAAAAAAAGCAGAAAATCAGTCAAAAGGAGCAAAAAATCCAGCTGAACTAGCCTAAAAAACCTAAAGCTAAAATAGCTGAACATAGCAGAAAGCAACAGTAAATGACTGAAAATAACAGAAAGAAGCACAAACTTTAGCTAATATCAGCTGAACATTAGCTAAAAGTGCAGCAATTAGCTGAATATAGCAGAAACCATCTGTAAGAAGCTTAAAGAGCACAAAGTAGCAGAAAAAAGCACAAAAAAGTAGAAAAAAAACTGAAGAATTGCAGAAAGAAGCAGAATTTTAGCTGAAATAGCAGAGAAAAAAAGCTAAAATTTGCAAAAACGTAGCTAAAATTTGCACAAGCGAGTAAAAGAGAGCATAAGCAGAACAAATTGTGCAGGGTTTTGTAAAGATTTAGAAACAATTTGAAGGATTTTAATGTTGTTGAAAATAGTTCCATTCATTTCCAATGGCAAAAAATTGGCTAAAAAAGTGTAAAAAGCTGAAATACTAAAAGTAGCTGGAATGTCCTGAATGAGCTGAATGTTTTGATATATGAATTGTTGAAATAACATAAAAAGTTGTGGAAGGAGAAATCAATAATAATAATCAATGCTGTTTTCTTCCTTCAGCTCGTTCTTTGAACCTGTTTGCTCTCATCCCGCTGCCAACCATCAGATCTCTGATTTCTCAGCAGGTTCCTGCATCCTCCTGTGGTAAGAGCTGTCAACACACCCACGACCCTACTGATGGCTTCAACTCACATTTCACATTAACACACCTGTAAAAGTCAAACACACATCCTCGCGGTTCACTTTTAATTACCTCGTCTGTAAAAATGCACAGCCTTCGGCTTCTAAAAGCTACTGTTTTGTTTCTTTAGCAGTTTCTTTAGCTGTTTTCAGAAATAAAAAAAAGGATAATGCTCCACAAAAACTGAACGGAGCTCTCGCTGTGTTTTAGTTGTCTTGTTTATGAGCACGGTGTTGGCAACTAAATATGCAGGAGACACAAAGGACCGTTTCTTCCAGGAAACCAGCAAAACCTGTGCAACCAGTCTTCCTCCTTTACACTCGGATGATGATTTATCAAAAAAAGAAATCAAGTTTAGAACTTGAGTAGTAAATTTAGAGCATGGGTTACAAATTGCAATGCAGATATGCAAGCGTAAGATCAGCGCAGTAATATTTAAATAATATTAATAATAATAATAATTAGAAAACACCTTACAATAAAATGTAATGACATTAAGAAAATAAACATGCAAACCTACACTAAAAACATACCAGAAAAACGACATTTATTGTAAATTTAATAAACAAAATTATGATTTAAATGTCTTATTTTAACTAAGAAATGCTCATTGAACACCACACATAAGAAGATAAAACCAAAGTAAGTGGATGTTGCTGAAAAGTGAAGCTGAACCAGAGGTTGTTACTGTGGGTCCACTGAACGTAATGCTAGATCAGCAAAGAAACCTTTATAAGGATGTGCTGAAAACAGCTTCTTTTAAGTGTTTTATAGAAATGATTTTGGATTCTACCAACAAAAGGAAGGCTGGGATTGTAAAAGATGTCCAAGACCTGTGTAACCGCTTAAAATACTCTCAGCTGGATATTGATGGAACAAAATCAAAACAGGCTTTGGATAAAACTAATTTAGGAGATTTAGACAATGAAATAAAACAGTGATTATCATGGTTGAGCAGAGAGTGGCCTGTAGACTGACTCAGTTTGTTAGGAAATTCTCTTTAACTAAAGAACCAGTCTGTCTTTACATTAAGTTGACTCTTAAAAGACAGATGAGTATAAAACTACTTTAAGGAATTAAACATGACCTTTACCAAAACTAATACTTAAAAAATATGAAATTAACTGCCTTCACATATTACACAGATTCATAAGGCTGATTCTTTTAAAAGACAGCTGAAAGTAGCAATTCTTCAGAAGAAAATCTTAATATTATGTGTATTTTATATATTAGTTTGCATTTGGCATTTTTTTGTACTAATATTTGTACAATTGTTGTATTACCAATTTTATTATGTCATTGTGATGTTGTGTTTTTTTATGTGGACTCCAGGAAGAATAGTGGAATAGTTATTGCTGAGGTAATAACTAATGGTGATCCTTAATAAATTAATATCTGTGACAAATTAATTAAACCAAACAGGTTGAGATTTGTTCTTTCTCCCCCTTGTTTTCTGTCCATCAGGCATGATGCTCACCGGCCTGCAGATAACTCTGAAAGCTGCCGGCATGTCCTACATCCCTGCTTTCACTAGGATCTACCAGAACACTCTGGACTGGCTCCCAGGCTTGGTCTTTCTGCTGTCCAGCATCTTCACAGTACTCGCCATGATACCAGTCAGGTACGATGATCCTGTCCAGGTTTATTTTAAAATGGGGCACAGTTATAAAAGAGTCTTAAAGCAATAATAACTAGATGCTAGTGTGAATGCCTGTTGAAAACTTTAGCTGAAAGCTGCTGAAATTGAGCTGAAAATTTTTAATAGTATTATTGGAAATTAAACTTGGAAATCAAAAAAGCAGAAAAACTGTAAAAAGGAGCAAATTTATAGCTGAATTAACATAAAAAAAGCTAAAATACGCATGAATAACTCAAAATAGCAGAAAAAAAATCCATAAAACTACTAAAGAGTGATCATTTCTAGTAAAAAATGTTAAAACAGCCTAAGTTTTCAGTAAAACACCTAAAATGTAGCTGGAAGTTCTTTAATTAGCATAAGGAAACATAAGAAACAAAACTTTGCTGAATTTAGCAGAAATAAGTTCTAATAGCTACAAAAAAATGTGTATTTAGCTTAAAAAGCTAACTTCAGCTAATAACAGCTAAAATCTGGTCAAATTTGTATCAAATAGCTGAATATAGCAGAAAGCAACTGTTAGAAGCCTAAATAGTACAAATTAGCAGAAAAAAACACAAATAAAGCAGAAAAAGAAGAATAACAAAAAGAAGCAGAACTAGCTGAAATAGCAGAAAACAGCTAGTTAGCAAAGAAGTAGCAAAAATCATATATATAAACAAATTGTGTAAGGTTTTGTAAAGATTTAGAAACATTTTGAAGAATTTGAAGAATGTTGAAAATAGCCCTTTTTATTTTTAATGGCAAAAAAGTGGCTTAAAAGTGAAATAGCTAAAAAAAAGAAAAAGTATAAATAGCAGAAATACCAAAAGTCATAGCCAGAATGTCCTGAATGAGCTGAACGTTTTAATATATGAACTGTTGAAATAGCATAAAAATTGTGGAACGAGAAAGGGGCCAAAAAACGTACGGAAAAAAAAATGATAAATTCCCACTGATAAAAACTATCTGATACCTATTTTTTCCCTCCAGCATCGTGGGCTGCAGAACGGCGAAGAAGCAACTCTACATGAGGATTCAGGGAGACTGAAGCGCCGCACCGATGGCCAGTTCATATTTGCACAAGGAAAATAGGAACTGAAAACACAAAGTGTGACTTCCTCTATTTTATTAAAGCTGCAGCTGCAGAGACAGGCTGCTGGACCTGGCCTGTTACGGTACAGAATACAGACCAAAGCTTTCCTCGTCTATGAGCATATTTTTTTATAAAAGCATTATCATTATTATTATAAGAAGGCCTGAGTGGACAGAATGGAATCCATCAAAATGTGGTTAAAAGTTCAAATGTGTTGACATTTCAACAAACATGCAGACGGCATAAATGAATGAATTGCATTAACCTGTTGAAATGTGCTAACAGGGAAAAACCAAAACTAAAAAAAAAACCAGAAGTGTTTTTGAAAACAGAACAGAGATTTCAACATGTTGGAGATTAATCATTGAGTGGTAGTGTTCACAGGGTTCATAGGAGGAGAAGCATTTATTTATTTTTTTTATCTTGTGTAAAAAAACTTTTTTTTCTTTTTGGTAATTAGATCATGTTTCCTCCATAAGGCTTAAAAGCAGAAGTGTCAGAACACTTGGATACAAGAAGGAAAATGGTTTCTGGAGTTTTAGCACAAACCTTTGGAAAAGTGGTACAATTGATTTTAAGGTGTCAAACAAACTGTTTTTGGAATCACCTTCTTCATGAAGCTTTATTAAGCAGATGGTTGGGTTTAAAGACTTTTAAGAAACCTTCTGCTAGGTCTGGTTGGTCTGTTTTCAAGTTCCAGACTTTTCTTGTTTCTTCTATTTACCCAAACCAATCCAAGTTACATTCTAACAGTGTTGGAAAATGATTTTAAAGGATTTTTATGCTCATTTAAAAAGTGTTTGGTGTTTAGTTGGAGTTTGTGGAAACTGACTAGAGAAAATATGCAATTTGTCACAAGTTAGTAAAAAAAGAAGGTGCAGATATAAGATTATTTTCTTCTTCTGCTACCTTTTGTTTAATTTATGACTTGTTTTTTTGTTATTTGTTGAATTTATGTTGTTTTAAAGAAATGAATAAAGAAATCAACAGGTTTAGCTGACAGAAGGAACAAATGTTTAAAGGTTTATTTCTATGTTTTCTTTTTTTAAATAATCTGACATCTGTTTTGTTTTCTTTCTAATTTTAGCATAGAAGGTTACAGTTTATTCTGTGTTGTTTGCACTTGGCAATATCAAAAGAAAATACACCAGGGCTATTCAACTAAATCACAGTTAGCCAATAACTCGGGCCAGACATGCAAGTTATTACATACATTTGATTCATGATTTAAATCTTGGTATATAGTGGCTGCTGTCATGTCTTTATTGAAACATTTCTCTCATGGATTTTCCATTTTATAATTTAGTTTTACTTTAAATGAGCTCACTGATGGGCCGGACTGAGCTCATCCAGGAGGGTGGATGTGGCCCCTGGACCACCAGATGAATAACCCTGCTATGCACACTTTAACAAGTTTTTCTCCTACTTTGTCCATAATGACTGTTTGTTTGTTTTTTGACTGTCCATGTTTTGATTGTTCTTTGTTTTGTTTTAATCAGATGGAGAAAAAAAGTTTAGTAATTGTATTGGAGTAATTTCAAGTACTGACTAATTTTGTATTTTTTTTTTTTTGGACACAAAGTCTTGACAGTGATATATATGTTACAGCCCAGTAAAATATGTGAAAGTTTGAGCAGCCTTGTTTAATTTTCCTGATTTACCTTTATAAAAAATTGATTGTTTGGATAAAAAATATCAGTTAAATATATCATATAGGGGATAAACACAGTGATATTTGAGAAGTGAAATGAAGTTTAAATGATTTACAGAAAGTGTGCAATAAATGGTTAAACAAAATTAGGCAGGTGCATAAATTTGGGCACTGTTGTCATTTTATTGATTTCAAAACATTTTGAACTAATTAATGGAACTCAAATTTGGTTTGGTAAGTTCAGTGACCTTTGACCTCCATACATAGGTGACTCCAATTATGAGAGAGGGTATTTAAGGGGGGAATTGTAAGTTTTTCTCCTCTTTGCATCTTCTCTGACGAGTCGCAGCATGGGAGACTCAAAACAAGTTTCAAATTAGCTGAAAACAAAGATTAAATATTAAATATATTCTATTAAATAGAATATAAATATATATTTGCTGCACCAGGAGAGACTAAATTCAACTTTTCTGCACCACTAGACTCAAAGTACACAACAAAACATATTTTACAGCAAAAAAATTTATATAGATTTTGGATATGTCCCCTTTAAATTAGTAAATCAAACTAAAAGTTGTAGAAACAAACAAGTAGACAAACTAATGCAAAAACATATCAAACTCATTTATTCTCTTTATTATTGGTCCAGTATATTCAAAAAAAAAGGAAATGTGGTCAAGATCAGTATACAAGCTTATTTATAATTACAACAAATTATTATTAACAATCAAATGTACAATCTGGAACGTAAACAGTACACACTGCGGAGGAACAGAGAGGGGAAATAAAGAGACGAGCTCAAGATTCACACGTTCATGTTCATCTGACTTCCATAAATGTTTTAAGTTCTTTATCCTGTGCTGAAAGTCAGACTTTCTCCTCACACGTGAATCTACATAAGGAGGAAAAGATGGTTTGGCTTCAAAACGTTTGCTCTGTACATTAAAAAAAAAAAAAGAAAAAAGAAAACAATCCCCAGCTAAAAGGCTGCAGACACCCCTGATTCACTTTGCTGATGGAACCCGTTTTATTTCTTAGTGTTTCAAACAAAAAAATGTAATTAAAAAAAAATCAGCTTCGTCATTTATTTCGTTCAATTTCCAATCTTGGAGCAACACGTTTAGTGCAAAGAAAAGCCCATCAGCAGTCACACAGTATAGAACAGATTTTATGACAGCTATGGTTCACACTGAAACCTCAACAGTACCTCTGTTCAGTGTGCATTTTAAGAACCGTTCCTTATGTAAGGTTTATACTGTTAGTGCACATGTTCAGTCCCTTTTAAATATTCATCTGCAGATTAAAATAAACCAACAACGCACAAAGGTCTAGATGTGGTTTTGTACGACAAAGACTCAGCAAGTCTATGTGTGAATAGTGCCAAAACGTCTTACTTCATTTGCACCAAACCGAGGTCTACACCAATGGTTTTTTTTTCTTTTTTATTGTTTCTCAGTTTTATAAGTCAAATGGGGAAGAATATGTACAAATTCAAACAGTGTGTCCCCTAACATGTGGTGTATGGTGAAGGGTTGCCCCACCCTGCCTCACAGGGAAATAAAATGGGATTAGGATTAGGGCCAATGGAAAAAAATAATAATAATTCTGACTTTTATCTCAGAATTCTGATTTTTTTTCCTAATTCTGAGAACAAAAAGAGTCAGAATTCTGACTTTTTCTCAGAATTCTGATGTTTTTCTGGGAGAAAAATTAAAGTCAGTATCTCTTTTTTTTCAGTGGTCCTAATCCTTTTTTGTAGTTTTGAGACCTAAACAACTAAAAATTTCAAAACATACTAGAACAGTCCTTTTATTACAGTAAGAAAAAAAAAAAAAATCTACTCCAGATTGTTTTCCTCTTTGTTTTTGATATTTCTTGAATCTTCTCTAATATAGTTTTTGTTGTTTTGTTTTCACACCAGTGCATCTGTAAAACCTCTATTTTAGCTGCCTCAAGTCCTGATCAGAAGTACCTAAGAGGCTTTCCTTCATCTGAATTAAATATGGCCAAAAACAATTAGCAATAAGATTAAGCAGGAGGTTTTTAAAGCTTGTGAAAAAGAAAAAAAAAGAAAAAAAAAAAGATGAGTACACACAAAAGACAGCTGAGAAAATCCTAAAAGCAGCCAAACAAGCAGCTTGTGGACATCAAATCTTTTCTTACATTTGGCTGCACAGAAGTCAGACCCACCAGTGTGACACTGGTTTATAAAATAAGATTTGCTGTATTTAAAATATTCAATCTTAAACACAAAAACATGTCAGAACAGTACCTTTAACTTGAATGTTTTTTTCATAACTTACAAAAAAAATGTAAATTGTGTTGATGCTCTAAAATATATTTGTGTCAGAAATGAACAAAGGTTAAATGTGAACGTGACGTTAGAGTCCCGACACATAACTGAGCCTGAACTCAAATCACTGGTCAGGTCTTTGCTACATTGGGCCAAATGTAAAACCCTAGGCAGTTCAACTGAAGTGGGAAAATAGAATCAAATTAATAAATAAATAAAATACATTCCCACCAACATAACTTTTCCTCTTGTGGCCATCATGAAAAGAATACATTTATACAAGTGGAGCAAATGTGTTTTATCCTTAATTAAAGTCAAATTAGCAACAAAAAGCAAAGGAAAACAAACTAACTGCTTTTATGTCCTGCAGCTCTGCTCCAATTTAAAATGTTTTCCATTTGAGTCACAGCTCTGCAGACGAGGAGAAACACCGAGTGGGTCGAACCGTACTTTACTGAACAGGACTCCAGACTCCATTATTTTCATTATTAACTGTTAAATAACTAAGTGACTCTGTTACAGTTAAGCCTGACCGACCTTAAAAAGAGTTTTTGAAACAAACCCCTTTTCTTCTGCATTTATGTTTTGTGTTTTTCTGTAAGATGTAGAATATTAAAGTTGTGAATAATCACCAGTTCCACAGTAAGACAGATTTATTTTAAGGTTTCAAAGATGTAATAAAGCAGACTTGTTTTTGTTTTTTCTTGGGGTCATTTCAGGTCATTTCCTACTTTAACGTTCCTGACTGAGGTAATTATTTAGCTTGAAAACATAAAGTAGAATTCCAACATACAATGAGTATAAATAGCTATTAACAGTATTTTAAAAGAAACCAACAAAAATATGGCAAATGGGGGGACGAAAAGAGCTTTGCCACAAGGTGGTGCTATTCCACTTTCAAAAGCATGCAACTAAATCTTACCTCCACATTTGCACTTAGCCTTTAACATAAACTTTTCTCCTTGCTTCTTGTTTTTAGTTATTCTTGGAAGGATATATTTCTTGTAACTGTTTGGAAAACGCTGCTCCACCTTTTTAGAGGTAAAAAGTAAAAAAAAAGGAAGAAAAAAAAAAGCTGATTTTTGCAACGGTTATTCTTATTTGGCTCAGTGTGAAAACAGAGAGCAGACCCAAAGTGCTCCTCTCCAAGACTGTGGTTAAACAAACACAAGTAGCATTGGCAAGACTTGTTAAATGGAAAATCGAAGTAGAAAAAGTTCATAGAAAAACGAAAAGGACAAAAGAAATAAAGATCTGTACATAAGCTTCTCTTCTTTCCCAGCTGTCTTTAAACACACCATTGGTTACCTCCTGCACCGGTGATGACCCCTCTCAGTAAAGTCCCCTCACAGGTGAAGACCAGAAAGTTCAGCAGTCAAAACCTGCTGCCTGGTTGTTGTTGTTTCCCCTCAGCATGAGAGTGTCGTACAGAGACAGATGGGCTGAAATGCGAGGAACGGGTTTCAGTTCGTCTCACTTGTTTTGTCCTCAGTCTGTTTGTCCTGGAGGACAGTTATGAGAGACTCCCAACCTGCCTGGCACTGCAGAGAGAGGAGAGAAATAAAAAGATTATTGAAAAAAAAGGGCAATTTATAACTTTTTTTTGCTGCTTCAAGTTGGCCAGAATGCCATGGTACATCTGGGAACTAAGTTGTATTTTTTAAAAAATCAATTAATATATTCAATATAAACAATGGTTTGAAAAAGATAAAACGTCTGAGCTCAGCTAGAGTTTGTTTGATCTGGTCCCAAAACTCAAATTGCTACATTTATTCGTCTTTATTATATAAGCCTGTGGTTGCAATCTAACTTTACTGCAAATAGCATGAAAGGTTGAGCCTTATAAATTCAGGCTTTAGTTTAATACTTGTTAACATCTTTTTGTTTATTCTGGTGTCAAAGACAAAATCTACATGCACTGATTTGCATTTGATTTAAACAAGAAATGGACAAAAAAATCAACCCTTTTTCAAGTGAGATCCCACAGTTACCAGACTGCAAACCGGTCAAAAATGATTAGAACTACCATTTGTAATTTACTGAAACTTGATCTACTAAATGGTTACAACATTTTCCGGTTCAGTTTCCTTTAGAGCAGAGGTGTCAAACTCATTTTTACCGAGGGCCACATGAAAGTTATGATGGTCCTCAAAGGGCCAGTTTAATTAACTTTGACATTTAATGTTTATGACTAAACACGTTCCTTGCCTCATGACTACAACTGAGCACTGCTAACAAACAATAACTGAGCTCTACGTGGTATTTCCTGCATAGAAACAATATTTTAAAATGTCCTCTTCTAAACACTGAAAAGTACTCATTGACATGCATTATGAGAGAT
Source organism: Anablepsoides rubrolineatus (assembly GCA_031762495.1). Lineage (NCBI taxonomy): Eukaryota > Metazoa > Chordata > Actinopteri > Cyprinodontiformes > Rivulidae > Anablepsoides > Anablepsoides rubrolineatus. The sequence goes on along the minus strand of JARVGW010000278.1, from coordinate 15,696,779 downwards.
GTAGTTTAGGGTCATTGTTGGCTTTAAAGCAGCTCGATTTAATTTTTTCCAACAATCCATGTACCTTTTCATAATAGTTGATATTTTTGTCAGCCATGCCGGTGAGAAGCTGTTTGAAGTCTTGTCTCTTGTTCCTCTGCCAGCGCTCCCAGTCTGCTTTGAGGTCAGCATTGAAACACTCCAGCTTGTCCTGGCATCGCTCTACTTCTACTGGAATCTACAGCAAGACAGAGAACACTACAGCTACAGGGGGGCTGGCTACATTTTGTCAGATCGAAATCTGAATTAAAGGGGTCTGTGTGAAAGAGGCGTTTTGGAAAAGAGCGGTGCATTAGATACTTGCAGGACACATCATTATATAGTGTATATACAATATGTAGAACTTTATTTTACTTTAGCCAATTTATCAAATTAGCATTAAAACTTCGTTTTATTGTAGTCTGGTTTTTTGATTAAATGACTTCTTGGAATTAAAAAAATGAAATAAGATCTTAAACATTTGACAGAGAAGTGACGACAAATCCAGTTCTGCTTACGGGTGTTCTATCTTCTTGTTTGTGCAAAATGGCTGCTTCAAGACGGCCCTCGTACTCTGCTTGACTCTGGTCTCGCTTCCTCAAAACGTTCTGTAATCAGACAGAACATTCATGTTGACGTAGGGAGTAGTTTCTCAGAATCACAGAAAAAATGGTTGAACAAAGACAGATCTGCTGAATCATGAGTTTGGGGAGGATGTGACTCTAAACTGCACTTCCTCTAAAATGATGTTGAATATGTGCAAAAACTGCAAATTCTGTTTATCTGTTTTGTAAATCTGTTTATTCATTGTGATCTTGCAACAGAATCTAAACCAGGGGTGCCCAAACCTTTACCCTCAGAAAGATCAAAATATAAATCTCTCTGAGGGCTGTGGGCCAAATGCAATAATATATTACATGAAATGTAAATACATTGTAAGTAAAGTATTTTAATTTGTTTCTGATTAAGTTAGCAACCAGTGCAGTGGCCCAGGTTTTTTTAGTTTGTTTTTTAGCCCATGCGTCTGGAGAAAGTTTGATGTATGCTCGAGCAGCAAAGACTCATGGTCGCCTTCTTATTTGCCAGCGCTGGCCTCTCAGTTACCGGTGAAGGACGATCATAGCTGGCTTAGGAACAGATATAGCCTCCTGCTACAAAGATGTAGCAACCACTGGTCACTTAATAGTTTTAATTTTGACCCTCATACCGCACCATAAATTTTGGCCCATGGGCCCCATTTTAGGCACCTCTGCTTTAAACAATACTGCACAAACAGCTCCTGATCCTTATTTTCCTTCAAATTTCATATGCCTGTTTCAGTTCGAATGGCCTCTTACCTTCATGGACTCGATGTAAAGAACATATTCTCTAAGAACAGGCAGGAAGTTCTGGCTCATGTTGTCACTTGTGTCCTCCAGCGCTCCACAGCATGTTGTCACACAGCCAGCCACGCCCTCCAGAGGGCGCTGCAGCTGCTCCTCTGACCCTGCCCAGCTGGAATAAAGGGCTCCGTACTCCCGGAGCTCTGTTAGATACTCTGATGACGGTGGAAAGAGGGGGGAGAGACAGAAAAAACTGAGCGAGAAAAGCAAATCAAAGCAAAACGTTCAGCTCAGAACACATGAGATTGGCGCGTTGAGGATGAAATGATAGTTAAGCATCTGGAACACACGTGTCAGCTCATTTGAGAGTCACCAGAGTTCTAATCTTATCGTCTCTAACATTAGAACAAGACTGCCTCTGACTTGTCAATAGCACCGACAGATGGTCACGAGGAGAGCATTTCACACGACAGGTATTTACAGAAGCACTTGTCGTGCACGTGTGGAGTTTGCACTCATCAGCTCCGGCTGAAGGTCTGAGGGGTGTTTTCTACATGAACTCATGCAAGCAACTTTAGTAAAACACTAAAGAATCAAATTTGACAAAACAAAAGTCAAATCAAAAAACAAATCAATGAACTATATGTCATTAAAAATTACAATTTTCCACTCAATACCTGACTGCTCTTTGAGGATCCTCTGAGCGATGCGATCAAGAGTCCCCAGTTTTTGGCTGAAAGTGTCCAGGTACTCTCCCATGGCGCAGAACTCAGCTGGGCGCGGCCGCAGCTTGTAACCTCCGGCTACGTGCTTCACTGATTCGCCCACTTTGGTCAGAAGGGCCAGACCCAGACGCTTGTTCAGGTCCTGAGGAAACAAAAGCCCAAATAGTATTACTGTGCAAACACATCGTTAAACTGTCCAATGAGGACATTTCTAAATCATTTCTCTCCCTCCTTGTTTATTTAATATGTACATCAATGATCAATTATACAAGCTATTAAATATAAAATATAAAACCCTTGCAGCTTTACAGACACAACCTAATTTCCCTGAAAGGACTCAAAGTCCTGCTTGCTTTTTAAAATGCTTTTTCCTGCTCTACATTCATGTAACAGGGAGACTATTTTTCTTTGAGTGATTCATTAGACTCCAGGTTTGGCAGCTGTCCCACCTTGGCAGTCAGGAAAGCATTGAGATGTGGGTTAAAAGATAGGACAGGGTGGTCCGCAACCCGCTTCAGGAACTTGTCCAAAGCTTTCATCCTCGTATCCACGAAGTCCTCCGAAAAACGATCCACAACGCCCTTCATTACGAACTTCTCAGGCAGCGGCTGGACAAGAAGGAGGACAGGAGGGGGGTCACTGAGGAGCATCTTATTAAAAAAGTAGGACGGGGGGGGGGGGCTGCTCGTGAGACTTACAGGGATAAGGTGGGTCGGCTGGGTGTCCTCTAACTTCGTCCTCAACCAGTCAAAGTCCTGGTAGCGCCGACGAACACAGTAATCTGGAAGGTCAAACTCTATCCGTGTTGTCTGAAACAATAAAACACTTTTATTGATTTCTCAGTTGCATATTTATCATTTCTCAGATTTAATATTTAGATTTTTCCTTTGTTAAATTGATTAAAACAGTTTAAAGGAAAAAGTGAACACAATTTTTTTTTTGCCTCAAATGGTTTACCGCAGATACGAACACACTCTTAACTCTCTGGTGTTAAAAGCCCACCTTCACATGGTTTCCATTAACACTTCGGGCTCATATTTGGCCGTGGCATTAGTGAGCGGCCTCTGAACCTCAGCAACACAGAGCACTTGGCAACTGTCACCATGACGCTAGTGAAAGGTTACAAGCTCTATCTCCCTCTAATCTGGGTTTCATTAAGCAACAGAAGGGCCTCAAAAGCTCTGATTCTTTGCTGCACGAATAAACTGAGCTCTGTGGTCATTGTGCTCTGTCAACCAGCAGCAACAGTTGATTGAAGAAGAGCCACAGTGACTAGTTTTAACATGAGAGACATTATATTGAAGGAAATTTTGTAACATTAACTGAATGTTAGGTGCAGTATTGTATTTTATACTGTCTGATCATTTCAGCTGTAAGTTTAAAGCAGACAGAGAGTTGGTGTGTGTCTTATCATGT
>JARVGW010000278.1:15653241-15667656 GCA_031762495.1 Anablepsoides rubrolineatus | reverse complement strand
TGTTCCATAATTCAGGAGCTGCCCCAGAAAAAGCACAATCTCCTCTGAGCTGACGTTTCATCTTTGGAACACTCAAGAGCAGCTGACCAGAAGAATTGAGAGGGTTTGTAAGGATGTAGCAGCTCAGACAGACAGGGTGGGGTTAAGGCCATTAAGAGCTTTAAAAGACAAGAAAATCATTTGAAAAAATCCTAAAATGTACACGCAGCCAGTGGAGGGAGGCCAAAACAGGGGGAAACAAGGTCAAAGTTCTATATGCCAGTTAAAAGATGTGCAGCAGCATTCTGTACCCTCTAGAGCTGAGTGATACAGGAATCACTTATTCCTCAAATGGTAAAAGCTTGATTTAACCACTGCTCAGATGTGATTTTCTAACTTTCAAGGATCAACTTTTACCCCTAAGCTTGTAACAGTTGGCCTGATACTGGGTCAATGAACCAACATCTACATCGGATGTCTCAGTGGATCTTCCAAAGACCATCACCTCAGTCCTATTATTATTAAATCTGTCATTCATTCATTTGACAATACTGTTTATTGAGTAGTGAAATATAGAATCTGAGGGTAGATACCTGGATAAACCTCCATGGGATGGTTCCTCTGCATGGTGAGAACCAAAGCATGAGCAGTTGTGCCGAAGATCTGACGAGGAGCAACGTTCACTCCGTCATTGACCTGAAAGTGAAAACCACCTGATAATGGACCTGTGCAGAAGAAAGGACATGATTTAACAAATGCATGTGTTAACAAAAGGATCCCGCTGACACAGACACCACCATATGCCTACCATTGTGCACAAACACCAGCTGTCTGCTTTGGATGTGAGTTTGGGTGAAGTTCAGGACGTGCCGGGACGGAGCACTCTTTAGAGCCAAGTACCCATTGCTGGGAGGTGTGATGATGAATTCCAGCCCCTCAGGCGGAGTGTCAGTGTCTTCTGCACTAAGTTCATTTGTGGTTATCTCCGTTACTGAACCCATCCACACCTGAAGAACAAAAAGGACAGGCAGGAATCCACACAGAGATTTTCTTCAAAGGTACATTTAAAATAAGCATGTTCCAAAGAAAGAATGCACGACGCCACACATATTTTGTTTATCTGGGTGGTTAAGCTGCAAAACGATAAACAGACCACCCATTAGTGTGGACTATAACTCAGGCTGAACACTGAACCTTTATACAAACTTCATATCAACAACAGCTGATAGTAATTTACGTGGGGGTATTTCTAACCTTCAGGCCTTGATTGGCTGTGACAACAGGAATCTCATCATTGACTGGTGTAACAATGATGTAAACGGTGCACGGCAGGCTGTGCTTCTTTATTTCTGTCTGGTTGGCTACAATGGTGAAGTTGTCCCTCAGTGCCTCACTGCCATCGTGGACATAAGAGATGTACTCATGCTCTACCTGGAACCAAATGTTTGACAAAAAACAATGTTACAAATTATTTTTGCTCAATATTGATGGATATTAAATCTGTTTCAATTGCTAACAATCTTTAAAAGTTCTGTGACGAGCAAACATCTTGAACTAAAATACGTGCTAGATGTAGACATAAAGGTTGTTGGACGTGTGTTTTCTATGCTCAGTCAAACCTCAGAGTGAGTGAAAACATTGATGGGCATCCCTGGAATCCGGCTGTGCTCCAAATGTCCAAATCTTGGTGGAATGATTACTTGGTACAAAAAATTCATCCCAGAGAAGTGATGACTTGCAACCTTGATGATGTTAGAAGTGAGAGGCTGGGACGCCCCCTCGTCAAGGACCAAATTAGACACCTGAATGAGCAGAAGAAAGAACTAAATGAATGTACATTTTTTGGGGTCATTACAGTTCAAATTGGCCTATGTTTCTAGAGTTAGAAATAATTAGTAATCAACATCTGTTTCAACTTTTGGTACCTGTAAAGGAAGGAGGATTGGTATGATATCAATCAGCAGCATAATGGGTCCAACCTTTGTGACCCCATTGGTTGCCTCCAACAGAACAGAGTCATTAGAGAACACTGCAGCCTGGTGGTCATAGATGATCAATCCCTGGTTGAGATCCTCTTGGGTGAAAGAAGCTAAAGGCTGCTCCTTACTACTCAGGACAGAGGACTGGATAAAAAAAAAATCAAGGATTATCTCTATGTGAATTATTGGGTTATTAAATGCTACTAGGGTGCAGCTTTAGATACTTATTTTTATCAGAGCAAAAAAGTTGACATGGACGAAATCTAAAAAACCTTTGTTTTTGAGAAAAATAAATCTGTTTCTTATTTCTTATATTATATTTATATGAGGAAGCCTCATTAGTTTGTAAGTAAATCTAGCTGAAATGCACAAATTTAGACCAAACAGGATATTGGCAAAGTGATCCCCATGACCCTGAAAGAAGTGTGTTAAGATAATGGATAGATAGATGGATAAAAGTACTGGAATTTATGGAAATTCACCAATGGTACAAGTAGTAAAAATGTGTAACAAACAAAATAATTATTTTTAAAAAATCAGCACCTGATTTAGTCAGGAAATCCAATGTTTTGCTGTTAAATGGTCAAAAATATTTAGATATTTTAATTAAACTTGTCAGACAGTTGACTGATAAATTAATTAAATATTTTAAATCTGTTAGTACAGCACCATAATGCAGCGTTACAAAACATCAATGCAATAAAAGTTGAAATGTTAACTTCACATTTTAAAATTGTCCAAAAGCAGATCTGTAGTGGATTTACCTTATGTAGGTGCTGCTTTTCTCCTTTAACATGATGATTCTTTTTGCCACTGGATAACTTATAAATGATGCCTGCTGCCGGAGATTTGATGACAGTAAATATCATCTCTGAGGGTAGATTGTCCTTGTGCACCACCTGCAGGAAAAAAAAAATGTTTTTAAAGAAAGAAAAATCAGATCACACATCTTGGTGTAGCAATATTTTGTGGGACATAAATAAGCAGAACATTTCCAGATATTTGGTGATCCCAGAACAAAATATTTGAAATTAGAAATCTTCTCTTACCTCTAGATGTTCCCTTGTTATAGAGACATTCTGTCCCTGTCCCACCACAACTGGGCGGTTGATTTTGACAGTTGGAGGTCTCTGATGACTCTCCAGGTAAATTTTTACAGCTACTCCAATATCCAGGTGCACTTCCCTCCTGCCTCTTTCTGTCCGCCTTTCTGTGCTCCTTTCTCTTGCTCTTGCTGTCACATTGAAAACATCCAACAGCTCGTTGTTTCCGCTGTGATGGTACGCCAGGCGCCCCGCCACCAGGTCCCCCTGGGTGAACACTGAAATGGCATCTGTTCCTATTATGGTCTCCCTCTGTCCATCGTTGAAGCAGAGCACGCCGTGTTTAGGTGGAATAAAGACCTCAAACGTCACCTCCTGGGGATCTCGGATGTCAAGGTTGCTGGTGACACTGAGGTTAGCAGAAGTCAGGGATGCAATCCCGCCCTGTTGGACCATCAAACCTGTGCTGTTCTCCACCTGCAGGTAGGGATCCTGTGCCAGCACCTGCGCCAACCAAGTATAATATATATCAAAAAGGAGTCCATAGAATTACCTCTATGCCTTTCAGCTTCATTGTTACACCTGTCTTCCTCTCATTCACACACAGAACACGGATTCTGTCTTACTTCTATTAAACCTTTGGCTCTCTTCTCATCAGAGCACACCTCTACTTCTCCAGGCTCTCTTCCACCTGCTCCCTACATGTCAGAATGCCTTTGTTTGTAAGATTTATGGTAAAATTATGGTTAAAATATACTTACCTCTAGTAAAGCTGAAACATAATGCTTTCCATCTGTTACGAAAAGAACAAAACGTCCTAAACTCACTCCACTGTGGACGAACAGCACTTTATTCTGGTGGAAGAAGCAAAGAATAAGCAATAAGCACTATTGGTATTAAAGTGCCTGTGACATTAAATTTTTGTGATAAATGTGATTGCACCTTTGGAAAGATAACATGGATAACATATTGCAAAAGCAATTTCACACCACTGAGATGAACAGCTGTTGAGGTATATGCATGTGACGTAACAGGAAGTGATGACAAAGGGGAATGTCAGCATGCAAACAGATTTGCTACAATGGCTAACAACACAGACAGCAGGGAATTTTCTGATGTTTCTTTAATTCATTTTAGTCCCTATAAGAGAGAAATTAAGAAAAGTCAATGTTCAAATTACATTGTTTTAATAAACAAAGACAAGGGAGTTCCCCTTTGATGTCGCTACCTGCTTCACTTTAGCTGAGCCAAATTCAAAGGAAAACATGCCAGTTATGTGACAAAATGGTTTAAATCATGTGTTTTATGCCAATTTTCCTAAATATAAAAATATTTTTTGACCTTTTGTATTTGAAAGATAAGCATGTCCCATCTGTACATTGTTAAGTACAAATCAAACTTGTGTATTCAGGAAGGGGCTTAAGTATTTTGTTTAAAAAATGTGTTGGGATCTGATGTAACACATTCGGGACACTAATCTAATCTTTATCTCTACAAAATCCTTCTGCAACCAGTGTCTTTAGTATGATGGTGCGCTTTGCTCAACAATTATTCACAAATTTATTAAATCCACACATCAGCTGAATAAATTTCTTCAGATATAAATGCTGACCTGCTCGATGTCACGCTGTGTGAACTCAAACAGCCTGTGACTGGGATCGCTGGCCAGCACCAACTCCCCCATTGGAATCCCCCTCCGCGTGTAGACCAGCCAGCTGTCCTCAAAATCCGAGTCATCATCACGGTAACGTAGATCGTTTAATGTTACCAGCCTTTGGCCATCGCGGGCCACATGGAAAACTTTATCCACAACCCTAACAGGTCTCTGGTCGTTGACGAGCTGCACAGAGATATTAAAGATCTGCTCCTCTGGGGTTCTGTCCCCCTTCTTGTTTGTGTGTTTGTGGGGTTTCAAAACAATCATTTGAAACATGAAGAAATCCTGCTTGGTCTCGCTGTCGTCGTGAACGTACATGATCCGCTCCTCCACGATGTCTTGATTTGTGAACGTCACAATGTTGTCATTGATAGAAGTCGAGTTGGACAAGTTGATCTTCCTTATGTGTCCATTTTTTGGACTCAGCGTAACGTTGTAGTAGACCTCTCGATTACTCGCCGTGTGACTGAACAAAACGTCTTTAGTAATTACTTTGCTTGCTCCTTCCAGGACTGAAAGACCCTTGTTTACGATGGTGATGGCGGTTGACTCAGCTTTGATGTTGATTCTGAAGTCGTATGGCGTTGATGCGGCGTGCAGTGAAAACACCTGAAAGCTGAAGGAGTCTCTTGTGTCGTCGTGCAGCCTGTTGAAGAGCTCATACTTCACCAAACCATCTGTGATGTTCTTCTGGCTGAAGGTTGAATTCCTATGCAGGACCTTTCGGTTGAGGAACAGCTGCCCTTTCTTTGGTACCGCCAGAAGCCTGAAGAAGATCTCGCTCTCATTGAGTTTAACAACCTTAGAAATCACATGGAGGTCTTCAGGAGTTAGAACAGCAGTCTCCAGGCCATTGACTTCTATCTTGCTCCGTGTTAACTTTAACTGGATCCACTGTATCGCTACGGGGAATAAAACCTCCTCTTTGGCCTGGGAGTTAATGATAATCCTACATTTGAAGTAATCCGTGATGTTGGTGTGAGTCTGGATGACACGGTAGGTGCTGACGTATCGAATCTTTTCCCGTTCTAGAAGTTTCTGTGAGAAGAAGGTAGTTGATTTCCAGTCGCCGCTTGAGTGTAACCTTTGAATCTCACCATATTTTGGCAACTCTGTGACATCATACCAGATGTCTACGGTGTTATCAGCCACATTAACTCGTACTGCAAGGTGACCAGTGGTAATGATGGAAGCTTCGCCTTGGTTCACCTCTAGTCCGGTATTATTCACCAGTCGGTATTCGAGTTTTACCGCCATAATCCTTAAAACTACTGTGTTGCTCACCTGGGAAAACAAGATACAACACATGTAGGTGAAAACAGGACAAAGAGAGAAAGAAATGGAAAAACATAGATGGAGAAAAAAGCAATTTGACTTTAAAGAGATAACCTGTTTGAAAGGGGTATATGTTTCTGTGTACTCTGTAATATTTCTGTGTTTATTGCATTTTTGGAAAGTCTGTGTCTGACTTACCCTTTGCCCATCACTGACCCTAAGTGCCAGCCGTGAGGCAGAGACTCCAGTGTGGACAAAGCTGATCTTACCCTCCTGTAGATCGTTTAGAGAGAACAAGTTGATGACCCTGGAAAAGAGACACTTTCATGTTATTTGTCATGTTTCACTTGTGCTCCTCTTTCTGTCTAACGTAGGGGGGTGGGCAACTTGGAGGCCTTACAGCCTGCGGGTGACTTCCGTCCGGCCCGCCAAAAAACCTCCCAAAAAAACACACAAAAAAAAAAACACTGTAAACAGACATTGTCTGTTGTGAAGTTCAGAAACAGATCCTCTGTCACTAACAACCTCTCTGCTGTTCTTCACCACATTGAGCCCAAGAAGACAGACTGAACAAGTAAAATGAACTGAAAAGCATTAAAATCACTTATTGCTTTTTGTATCAATTTGATACCATATTGCAAAAGTTTTTGTATTTGTTTATAAAGATTGACATGTTAAAAAAATAAAACAATGTTGTGATTGTTTTTATTTTTACTGTTTGTATAGAACTATTTTCTTATAGCACCATACATCACCATTTAATATATATTTTAGATAATCACAGCATATCCTTGTCCTAATTACTTGTAGCAACTAATCAAAATATACTGTTTAATCTACTACTCTTTATAATGGGTGGTGGGAAATGGACTATTAAGCAGAATTAATACAAGGTATTACTGTCTTATTACTGTTTTCGGCCCTCCAACATAACTCAAGTTTCTCATGTGGCCCCCAATAAAAATTAACTGCCCACCCTTGGCCTAATGGTACCATAAAGCTCTCTAAAACGGTTTTCAAAGACCATTCATGGTAGCATCGGTCATAGCACCCACCTGCCAGGGTAATCATGGTGCTCGAGGTACCCAGCTTGAGCGTTGAGGTTGCCCATGGAGCTGAACAGCAGCTCCTCAGGGTTGCTGTCTGGGTCTGACACATTCAGCACATCTGTTGTCAACTGAGATCATTGTAAATACATTGGTTTAGATTTTTTTGAACAAACATACATATTTGTATCATTCAGACATTCTGTAATACATACCTTCCGTTTGGACTTCTCCAGCAGAGTAAAAAGGTTTCCCTGTGGCAAACTGAGTACAGGAGCATCGTTAACAGGACTTATGCTGATATCAAACCGATGCAGACGATTGTTCCTCAGAAAGACTGGAAGCTCCTTTTTATTGTTGGAGAAAACTGAAAACGTAAAGAAGTCATTCTGGTCCTCTGAACCACTGTGGACGTATAAAACCCGGCCTTGTCTCAAGTCCAGCATACTGAACGTCCAGTCCTTTTTCTCTTCGCCTGTTGTGATATTCCTCTCATGCTTTTCATCAGGCAACCTATCTGGATTTGGTCCGAGGTTCAGCCGGAGCCTGCCGTGAACCGGATGCTCCTCAATACGGAACATGAACTGCGATGGAGAGATGCCAAGTTTGTGAAAATCCAAATTCACCTGCAAACAGAGATGAATGTCAAAAGCTACACAAGACAACTCCGACAGACATAAAAGCAAAACATCAAAGGGTTTACCTTCAAGTGTTTGGGATCGAGCAGGGCATGGCCTCCCTCAGCTACCTCCAGCTTTCGGATCAGTAAAAGGTTCTGGTTGATTTCCTGAGTGGTCGTAACATCAAACTCAGGAGGAGGATCTGTTGGGTTTAAGGTAATCACTGTCCTGGGAGCTTGGCCTACGTTACAGCCCACAGTAATGTCTTTGGTGACTATGGCATGAGGTAAGCCAGTTTTTTGAGAGTTCACTCTAATGTTTCTGAGGCAGCCTTTGAATGAGCCTTCTCTTCCTTTTATTGGAACTGAAGGCAACCCTGCTTTTTCCAGTGCATCACCATTTAGTCCTCCAAGAAAAAAGGGCCCCTTGAGTTGAATATCTTGAAGCTCCTGACTCAGGCTGGCCTTCACCATTTCCTTACCTACCTTCAACTGGATGCTGTGAGGCAGCAAGTGCAGCTGGATGGTGTACCAAGACGGGCTGCCACAGACACGTGTCAAGGAATGCAGCTCCGTTTTACCCCCTCTTCCATTTCCAACTGAAGCCACTAGGTGATCGTCTTTTATGTCAATGGCTACAAATCCTCCCTCACTTCCAAAACTATACAAAACCATGCCTCCTCCTTCTTCTGTGGAAGGGTACAGTTCACACTCAAATGTTCCCTCTTGGAGTACCTCCCATTGTGGGAGCAAAATAAAAGCTGCAGAGCTGAATAAATTCACAGGATCTTCTTCTGTCGCCGAAAACTGTGGACTGCAACCCAGCGATACCTCGTGGATGCTTCTGTATCCAGATTTCTGCTTGAGACTGGACAGTAGGTTGTGCTCATTGAAGACGACTTCATCCATGCAACCTCTAAACCCAGTGGAGGTAGTTCGAAGGTAGGGATGGTTCAGTCCGGCTGTCCCACCAACGAGGAGCCCATCTTCAACGCTGAGCTCCAGATCTGGTCCTGGCATTCGGAGGTTTGTGTGAGAGGTCCGGTCCACTATCATGTTGATGCTGTGGTGCGTGTGGTTAAGATCCACCGTGTGCCACGCAAGATCATTCAGATGGATGCCCTTTTCTGAGCGCAGGAAACGCTCACCTGAGCCCAGGTTCAGGCGTACCTGAGGTGTGAGGGTGGGAGGAAAAAGGCAAAAGATGAAGATCAATGCCCTTACATCAGTGACAAGTTCTAGATCAAATATTACAAAAGAATCAACACAAATGTGGTTGTCTTCCTCAACCTCAGTCATGAAGGAACTTGCTGCAAATCAAAGCCAATGCCAGGGGGGGTTACTTTTTTCTTTAGTCGAGAAATGTGACACCATGTTGCATGCCTTCTTTCTGACTCGCCTCTGGATTGTAAAAACCAACATATCTCAGCTGAAATGTTTGGCTGCCGTGTCCCCAAGGCATTTTTTTTTCTTTCCTTGAACGTGTGAAGCATTCCTTCTGGGTGGCTCTTAACTGCTCTAGTCGTAAAACTAACACTTAAATGGATTTTATTTAACTGAAACAAAACAAAGATAAAAAAAATGCCATGCCTCTCTTTTTCCTGCTTACATCCAAAATCCGTCTTTTGATGTGATCTAATTTATCCAATCTTACCTGCAGACGTCCAGAGATCAGCTCCAAAAGCCAAAAGTCTCTGCTTCCTGCAGCTAAAAACAGCAGCCCAGACTGGCAGGAGGTTTGAAATCGTACATGGATTAACGTCTGAATGGACTTCTCTACTGTCTGCAGGTGAATGTAGCTATTGCCATAGAAGGAAACTGCAAAACAGAAAAAAAACATAGAGAAAAAAGTTAAGCCTAAGGAGCGGCAAGATAAAGAAACTTTATGTGTTTCTTAAAATTATTAGACTGTCTGTCTACTATTACTATTTTTTAGCCAGAAACTGAAGTTGCATATTTGTCAGATAGTGAATGCTTTTAAATGTGGATTTGTGGTTTAGTTATATCATTTTGGCAATGACCACTCATTAATTTGCTAATTCGTTAATTTGATGTGACTGATTAGTCAATGTGGTGTCTATTCTGCACTTTGTAGCTTTTATCTGAATTCAATTAATGAGTGCTAATGGCTCCCAAAGTTCATCAGACTTCACTGTTTGAACCGGATGACACAATTTGACCTTTTAGTGGTACAAAATGTAACACCAATAAACTTGTTGCTGCTTTTCATTGTGCAGGCTGTGCCATTATCTTTAATAAGCTAACATGCCGTTTATTGTCAAAACAAGTTGCACTGATGTCTGAATCTGATGGCACTATTGCATGCATCATAATCTTTATTATTCCTAATGATTAAAACCTAAATAAGCACCAAATGCAAAGACAACACATCTATTTGTTATTCTCAGTTTTGACAGAAGTGGAAAATCTGTGGCGTGCACTTACATTTAGTGAAGCCAATATACCTTCCATTAAGTGTGTATAGTAAAAAAGTAAAGCTGTCTTTATTTCCATTGATTTGGCCTACAAAACAATGATAATGGAGCACTCTGTCAGAACCAGGGTCCATTTGTGGAAACATACAGCCAATAGAGGTCAGAGAGATCCCTCTGTGTGTGTCTGCGTTGTTTATTGGTGATATTAATAACTCTCAAACACAAAAGGCACAGCCGTTCACAGCAGCAGTAAATACAACAAAGCAATTAAAGAGCTCTAATTATATTCTAACCAGATTTGTAATCAAACTGGAGGTTAAAACAAAGGCAAGAATTTTGATTGATTATTTATGAACATTTTTGTTTACATGAGACGTTTCACAACAATGACCATTTTGTTCCCATTTGGCACAAACCAGACTTTTATATACAGAAAAAAAACATCTCATGCTACAGTTTTCAATTCTAAATATAGGTTTTGTTTACTATAATTGCATTGACAATAATTTAATTGTATATTAATGGTTTTGTGTTTGACATTGCGCAACATTAAGCTACAAAACACGAAAAAAATATTTTGCATGTTTTAAAAACTGAAAAATATAATTTCAAATTCCATTAAATTTTCTATTTTCTTGCCAGCACATTTTTTTATTTGTTTTTACTGAGCCTAATGTTCACTTCTGGTTAGTGTCAGAAAGTGTTTAAATTAATAAACATGTTATTATGTGTGATAAGTCTGGTCCAGTGAGAAGCACTCAGTCAGCAGGCTGGCCCAGCATGCAGCTCTTCATAAAGCCCATAAACCCATAGTCATTATAAGTGTCCTAATCTGTCTCTGATATCAGAACAGTGGATTATTAGTAATCTTCCTACACTCAGACACCTTGAATGAGGGTGTGCGCTAGTTGAATACAAAGAGATGTGCACAACTATGTGAGAAAATGTTTAAGTTTGTTTTATTTTGTCTAATATAAAAGCAGCAACTGTTGATGTGTTTGATGAACAAAGTGACTGAAATCTGGACTCACAGAGTTCCTGTCCAAACCAAAATATAAATGGTTTTTTTTTTTGTCTGTGCAATCAAAATAAAACTGTTGAGCAGCAGAATGATCTTGTTGATGCTAACTTATTTATGTGGCAGAAGGAAGGAATTGTCCCAAGACAGATTAGGCAAACAGTGCAGCAGCATCTCAACTAAACTCCTCACTGTGTCAAAACATGTCAAAGTTTATAATCCAGCTTGTTGCCATATGTCCACAATATGAGACTGGATTAAACAACAAACTCTAGCTGTCAGGCAACATTCTCATCTATATTACCTTTATCTTGTAGCCTATTTTAATTCAGTTAACTTTAGGACAAAAATCTGCATGACAAATTTAATAAATACAGCTTTTTCAGTATCACATTAGGAAAATTAGTGGGGAGTTTCTCTCTCTCTGCAGCGTCTTACCTCCATAAACGTGTCCAGAAATCAACAGGAGAATGAGCAGATCAGCCAAAAACCTTCCCATTGTTGATGAGGCTCTTATTATCTAATCAGCTGAGAATGAGAGCAACATCTGGCTGCTTGGTTCTGCAGCTCATTCCCAGCACGGTGCAGGCTCTGCATGTCACTCCCCTCAAACTGCAACTTCCAAACAGATTGTGTTTTTTTGCAGAGCAGGAATCAGTTTTGAAAACATCTACCTGAGTCTGGTTTGTGGGGGCAGAGCAGAGCTAAAGTGCAGCTCCGCCTTCAGCTCCTCCCATCAAATCCTGCCTAAGAGTGCAGTACCAAACAGGGACACAGGGGGGAGCTGTTGACGCGCATACAGAGAAGGACCGAGAGGAGGTTAAAGACACAAATGAGGCTTGGCAATGGTGACAAAAGTGTCCCTGTAGGCCTATCTGTGGGAGTGTACTTTTTTCCTTTCCTTTTTTTTTGGTTCCACAAATTAATAAGTCTCACATTTTAACTGTAATAACCTTTTTTTTTTCACAGTTGTAATAAAAGAAACTGGACTCAGTTCTGCTCCTGCCTGAAGTTTCTGAAATTCCGTCTGGAAGAATTCCGTGCCAAATAAACAAACAAAAGTCATTGAACGCCTTATTTCCTTCTTGGCGGAGGAAATATTTAACAAAGTGCTGTGAAGGTTCAGGATAGCGTCTCACCTCTAATATAAACAAGAACAAGCTTCAGGTCCACGCGACTAAAGCATACTGGATCAGCGGTTAGCGCTGATGCCTCACAGCAAGTAGGTTCTGGGTTTGATCCTCAGTTCAGACCAGCTGGTGTTTGTGTGGGTTTTCTGCTGTTTCCTCCCACAAACCAAAAAAGGATACATGTTAGGCTGCCTTCAGGCCTCTCTTGTGATCTCAATGGGATCTGCTTGGTTAAACAAAAGGTTAATAAAGGATGTGCTTATTGTACGTTTCCATGAATAGAAATCTGTGAATCGGTGCTCATTCAAACTGGGTTTAAAGGTTTAGTTCTCAGGATGCTGAATGTTAAACTGCAGCAAAGTCCCTTAAATAGGGAGGTCACACCCCAAACTGGGTCGAGCCGCTGACGGATCGTCTCAGGTTCAGAGGGCTGGTGTGCTTTAATGAGCTTGGGTCCCACGCTGAGAGGATTACGCTCCTGTTTCCTGGCCTGGAAAAGTCTTAAAAGCTCAACCTGTAAACATGTCAAAGTGATATTTATTTGTAGTTTATTTTCTAAAATGTCCTACTTTGACCCGCAGCCATGGTTAAATCATGATGCTCATGAGTGGAACCTGTGCTTCGAACTAATATTTCCACAACAAGGCTACATCTAAAAAAATCACTGTTTGGTTTTCACTTTCACATATCTGGTTTATATAAGTGGGGATTTGTTGCTCCCTACCCTGCTGGAATCAATAAAACGCCTGGGACTAACTGCAGTAAAACAAAAGCTGAAAGAATAAACCGACTACTGAAAGGATGATGACAGAAAGCAGTTGAGCAACCTCAGATAAAAATGGCTTTCTACACAAATGGCTGCCCAAAGGTAATGGCCTGTGACAGCTGGTGGTGAAGCAGGTGGTTTGGTGCACAAACAACCGACAGAAAACAGTTTGTTGACCCTGAATAGTGTTGGTGAGCTGGTATACAACACAGTGGAGGACAGGAACCACCTGGCTAAGAATCAGCCAAACAGCATGAAGCAGGAAGAGATATGGGACGGGGACTGCTTTAACCCCAGCAGCAGCTAAAACAACAAAAACACATCAAGCGTGTGGAAGGACCAGCCTAAAAGGTCTCTGCTCCTCCGTCTTCCATTTTTTTTTCTCCCTCCATGCAAAGAAAACAGCGATCCCGCTTCCCTCTTGGAAAAATAACGGATGCCAGTCTCCTTTGGTTTCCTCTCCCCCAGGCTTTCCATCCTTCCTTCCTCACCTTTTGTATCCTAAATGGGTTGTTCAAGCTTGCACACGCATTGGCTTCAGCTTCCACGAGGAGATTGGGAGTTTAAGCTGCAAACAAACTATTAAAAGCACAAAAATGGAGTCACATGCTCCACCTGTGCAGATTAGATGAATGACTCACTGTTTTTATACGGAAGTTAAAAGAAAATAAACAGTTAATAGAAGGATTAGAACTGTGCGTGCACTCTGCACGCCTTGGTCTGAGGTTTTTTTGCACATTTCATGTATGAATACAATACTTTCCATTTATGAGCTGATTACATAAGAAAAGGGGCGGCAGAGAAAAGCCAGAGTTAGAAACTGAAAGATAAACTCAGAGAGGATGAAGCATGAAAGATGTTTGTTCTTGCTTTGTTTCTTTGGTTGTTTCACTTTAAATATTATGAGATCTTTAATAAGAAGTTTAAACTTGTTTTAAAAATGTTATGTAACAGAATGCAATGGTTTCCAAATCTCATAAGGTTTAATTTATTTATCCTTTTTTTTTGGAAGGTAACTTATGACCTAATATCATAGGTTCATAGTAACTAAGTACATTTACTTTATTACAGTAAGTAGTTTTTTTGAGGAATTGTAATTTTACCAATTATTTCTTTTAAATAGCTACTTTTACTTTTATTTTATTACATTTTAATGCTAAAAATGATACTTTTACTTCTTTGCTTAAAATGTAACACCTAGTTAATCGTTACAAAATTAAATATGTTTGAACTCATCATGAAAGGAGATGTTTAAGCGCTTTTTCCTTATGGGAAGAACTCTGTGCAACTCATGGGGACGATATTGTCACAGACTGTCCAGGTGCACAAAGGAGCGTTATCGCAGATCCTTCCTACCTGCAGCTGCCAGACTTTATAACCAGCACCAAGCCCAAAAATCACAATAAGTGTTTACAAAAATCACAATAAGTGTTTACAAAAATCATAATAGGTGTTTACACACCTGCTG
>JARVGW010000278.1:15622941-15636644 GCA_031762495.1 Anablepsoides rubrolineatus | reverse complement strand
TGTAGCTGGTTTTTAACAGTTTCTCACCAAGATAAAACTGGCCTAAGAAGTCTGCTGGATGTCTTCAGAGCTATCTATGAGTAAATCATTGCATCGTTTGTTTAAATGGAAAACATAGACACGCTTCAAAAACAAGCCACTTTACTTTGGATGTAGAGCACACACATGCAGACTCCCACTAAACCCTGTGCCACATCTGCAGACAGTGTAGGAGTGGTTTACAGTAAAACTACCAGAGCTCCAGTGAAATTACAGAAGTAAATCAAAACACTCGCATTCGGTGCTCAATCCCAGATGTATCTTTTACTTTTGGTTTTGGTAAGAGCGTGGGCAGCTCACATCCCACCCCGGACCTCTTGCTTTATTGGGAGGACTGAGAGGCAATAAAGTGGGCATTTCATCCAGATATAGAGCTGAAAGAAGGAGGCAGATTGATGGCCTACGCTGTGCCTTTAATGGGAGATGGTTGCATGATGATGCGTTGCACTCAAACTTTGTAAATATTTACATTTCCTGGGTTGTCGGCTTTAATTAGAAAGTAAATTGGGATGTTGGAGGCGGGATAATTGAGAGGGAGGCTGAAGACCGAGATGACAGATTTGAACTTCTTCATTATAATACATGTACACAATGTAAACACAGACCCATTTTATCTAAACAAGATTGTGAAGTTTCTAAAGAAAAGTGGAAGTCCTGTCAGTAATGGTAAAATGTTAGTAATTCACATGGTTTGTATTTGCAGTTTTTGGAAAAACTTCTAGTTTTCCTCTGACAATCTGTCTAAAAGGGACAATTCGGAGATTTTAAAAGAAGGTTCTGTGGAAAGGTTAAAACAAATAGTATTATAGTTGTTGTAGGTAACTGTTTAAATATAGCACATTTACAACAACCTCAGCTGAACAAAGCTAAGGGTAAAACAATCAAAAAAATAAATAAACAAAAATAAAATTGAGTAAAAATGATAAAACAATAATAAAACAAATAAAAGGCATACTTAATTTCAGTTGCAGCAATTTCCCAAAAACTCAAATTGAATTAAGTACTAATTTTCTTTAAACTAGTACTGAAGGTGAGGGAAAATAGAGTTTAACTCTGACTGAACTGATGTGAAAACAACTTGTTCAGCACCTGTTTACCATTTCTTCTGACAGACGTTGTTAAAAACATTATCTACAACAGGTAAGATATTTATTACTCAGAACGTTATTTGTTAATGGTTGAAGTTTGTGTCATGAATAACTCTCAGCTACTACCTCACCAAATTGTAGCTTCATCCATCCATCCATCCATCCATTATCTTAACCCTGTTATCCTGGTCTGTAGGAGAAAACCGACACAGGCAAACTCTACCCAAAAAGGTCTGGTAAAAGTTTTTTTAGCCTAATTTCAGAAAAATTTACCATGACCACTTCTATGTTTGTTAAATACAATTAGCTGAGGCAGTCATGAACTGGGTTGACTAAAGCAAACCAGTTGTAAATATCCATTCAGAGTTTTGCCTCTAAAAGGTTCATTAAATAATATATGTAATGATTCATCAGATATGTTTGTATTGTACAGACAAAAACAAGCTCACAAATCCGGGTAAAAACATTCTCATAGCTATGCCCCCGGCCCCGGGCAATAAAAAATTGCTTTTTTTTTCTTTCCAAAGATGATATAAAAAGTGTTTAAGCATGCTAAAATGTGGGTCACTCATGTCAAACTGAGTGCATACCTCCCATTCTCAGAGGATATCTGTGTGTTTGACATGGAAGTGAAGGGTGCATGCAGGAAACAGGCCGTCTGTCTCCTACCATCCATCACAGGACTCCTACACAAAGACACAGAAAGGACAAACTAGGAGGATGGAGAGAATTAAGAACAAGGAGTCTGGCTCTTCTTGGCAAATTTGTGGCGAATTTTACAGCTACTTTAAAGTTCAAGCGAGCTGAGTCATTTAGAAAATGGATTCTCACGAAGGCCGCTCTGTCTTATATATTTATTTAATTATTTTCACTTTTAATTTGAGTTATATAACCAGGTGACAGCGATAGTCCTCTCTCTTCATGATGCGGTTTAATAGAAGTGAGAACTTAATCCATGCCAGATAACAACAACAACAACAACCGAAATGATGGGAATAAAGGGACAACTGTTATGATCTGATACACAATGAATATTCTCTGCTCCATGCCTGCTCATCTATTTGCAACTGTGCCTGGCAGCAGGAGACGGCGCACACAGATGACGAGTGACGTTTGAACCTTAGTCATCGGTTATATAATCAAACACCTGCATTTCCCCTGTTGTTTACGCAGCTCAATACATATTCACTGTCATTTTACTTGATGGAAATGAGCCACTAAACAATGGGTCATGTCATTAAACGTTGTTAAAATGACACTTTTTGTGACCTGGAAATGAAGTTTAACAGTAAAACAGCTTTTTAAGAAAAAAGAGCGCCTAACAGTTAAAGATTTAAAATTCTTTGAAGGAATACATGGTCACTCACTGCCTTTCATGCTAATATTTTAGACTTGGAATAGGCAACAGTATGTGACTTCCGTCCATTCTGCCAATGAACACCAGCACAAAATTTCAAGGCAAACCTCTGTGTTTAGCTTGCTTAGCGACACTGTCTATCATGAAAGCTTTTAAATGAAGTTACCGGTACAACACGCTGCACAAAGCTAAATATGAGGTTTACTGAATTGACAACAGGGACTTTTTTTTTACCAGAACGAAGCAGGAGTCTGCACTCCAGGCACTTTAGCCAGCTCAAGCTGACGCTCGCTAAAGTGTGCAAGTATTTTTTGTTTGCTTCAAACATTTTGTATTCACATTTATTGAACAAGAGTACAGCTGTTAGACATGCATGTTACTTCGCTGTATCTTGGTTTAATAAACCTTAGGGGTGCAACTATACAGAAAATTCACAATTCAGTTCGATACTTTAGTCTAATGGTTTAATATTGTTTTGATACAAAAAAAGAGAAATGTCCATGCCCTTCTTAACCTGTAATTTATTTAAATTATTTATGAAAATTTGGTAAACCTAATTAAATGTTGCTGAAACAGCAAGTTTCTCTGTGCTCGATAATGCAGCCTAGGTGGAGTAGTCAAACACAGATCCACTGAACCAGTAAGGTCAGATCAGTGTCTGGAATAATGGTTGAGTAATAACCTTTTTACACACTGATATAAGACATTTTTACCATTTTGCTTTTGGTGGCAGACAATAATGAGTGCATTTCATATGTGAAATGTGTGGGAAAAGGTGCTGCATGCATGTGTTTTTTTATTATTATTATTTTAAGGAGGGAAAACTAATGAAAGGAACTCCTGACTGATCTGTTGTTTGTCAAGTTTGTTACGAAATGGGGAAAAATGACAATGAAAAACATGTTTTCCTCCTCCACTCTACTATCTGCACTGAATTAACACCTTCAAACATGGTAAAAACGAAAGCAGAGAAAGATGTTTACACGGCTGCTTTCTGACACAGCTTGTGACCTTTTCCCCAGCAAAGTGAAAAACACAGATTATTGCCCTCATATTGTCTCCAGACAGGGTCAGGGGGCTTCCAGTAGCTGAGTCAGACCTCTTACTGGAAGTCCTGCGTCACCCGCCTCTTCCTCCTCATCCTCGCTCAGAATTTAACCCACATCAGGCTCCAGGTTCTGCATCTCGATTCAATAACTTACCATAAAAGTAAAACAAGTGAAGATACCCAGCGGCACAACAAGATTATTGGCTCTACTGAAGCCCCACCCCCCTTGTCCCCACCCTAAATCTCTGGTTCTACCCCCCCTTTTCCCCCTAACATGAATGATCTCACCCAGCTGTCACTGTGTAACCCCACACTCGCTGCAGCACACACTTTTTCTGCTGCTGCTGGCAGCTGACATCACTTGTTTTGTCTGTGTCACCGTTTCCCTGAAATAGCTTCAAAATACAAAAACAGACACAAGTTTCTTGGCCAAAATATTTGGGACATGTTGGTTTCCAATGAAGATTGAGTGAAATGAAAGTTAAAAAAGGGATTTATTTTGTTATTTATTACAAGGTATTTCAAAATTAGATCAAGGTCCATTTTTAGTCGTAATTTTTCCACATTGATATGATTTGAAGTTCAGCTTTTACTCCCTGTGTTGATGTGTATTTGTTGTGCTTCATCATGTTAACACAGAAAAAAAAGCTCCATGATGACAAGTTCTCACAAACAAGAGTCTGAGTTTTACAGCCTTCTTAGGAGTAACTTAAACACACCACAGAAGTCTTGGCTGTTTATTACATGTGAGTAGGATATGTGTACAAGACGTAGGCACAAGATAATCATTATTTGGCTGAGTTTTTGATAGTTACTAAACATCTTACATAAAGTTTACACTGAAAACCCCCACAGTGCTCTATAAATTATTGAACTATAAAAACAGAAGCATATTCTTTTTTCTTTTTTTTCATTGAGCTCCTTATTTTTTTCTAAATGTTTTAAATGCCCACTGCAAGCACATGAAGATATTTTTTTCTTTGTAACATTGTCAGGAAAATATAGTCCACATTTTTTTCCCATTTGGGTTTCTGAGGAAAGGGTATGAACAGTTAATATCTTACCTGTTGTAGAAAGCTCTTTCAACAGCCTTAAGTTGGAGAAATTGGAGTTTAGAGGTTAAAGTGGACATATCAAAATCCACTTTTTTAGCCATTAACTTTTGCTGTGTATTTAGGAGTGCAGAAAATTTGAATTTACTCTTCCCAGGCCCTGCATAGATATCTTTATAACCTATGTGGGTCATATTTTTTTCCAACATATACAGTTTTCTTTATTTTCTGAACTATTATGTAAAATTAGTTGTGACAGAATTGACTAATAATGTCTGGACTTACCAACTAAGTTCTCGTCTTCATTCTTTTCTGGCTCTGGGTCAGACTCTGGCTCCAACATGTAAGGCCGGACGGACAAGTCTTCCCTTGTCAACATCTTTTAATTAATTTGTAAAAAAAAGTTTATGTGCCAATATATAGTTGTATACCCCTCTATCGAACTAGAACGGACCACTCTGGAAGCTGGTTGGGGGGGTGATGCGTCACATTTAGATTTAAAGAAACAGCCTCAAAACAAGTTGATCTGAGACACACCCCAGAAAAAGGTTGAAACCTCTTTCAGGCTTGTGGAGTTACAATAAATAGGAATTCAGACCAAAGCATTGCAGTTCCACTTTCTAAAGACCCCAACTGAATGATTTAAATGTGAAAAAGAAGGTTTTTAAAGCATGATGTGTCTCGTTTTATTTTTAAAGCAAATCGGAACAGACTCAAAACCAAAGTGGATTGCTGCTTTCGTTAAAAAACAAAGAGTGAGCATTGTTTTATAACCTTCACGTGACCATCAGTTTTGCATGTCACGGTTATTCACACTGAAAATTTTGATTATTTCCCAGACAAATAAGCAGCTGAAGCTGTTAGCTTCTGCTGCAGCTAGCAATCAACTGGGAGGAATATCCCAATATATTTGCCAGAATACCTGAAATACAATACTGTTGTGGTTCAAAGGTTTATAGTGTTTGCAGGAATTGCTATGAAGTTTTGGTAGTTCTTAATGAGATATTGAACTGTTGAGCAGAACATTCCAAACAAATTCTTCCTTTTTTTTTCCCCTAATGCTTTCATTACCACAGTGCTGTCCTATGAATTAAAAACACAGACAACTTACTGTAAAACCCTGAGGTAATTTTTATAGTAATGTTTCACAGTGAACTTGCGTTCTTTAATCAAATTAATAGTTGGCTCTAATCGTAATCACATTGTCCGGTTTTAGTTTTTATTTGAGTGGCCAGTCCATTTAGAAACCCACACAGGTCAGCCGCCGGCCAGAGGCAGCTGCATGTATTTACATGTGTTTGCGTACATGAGAGTGCTTTTGTCTCAGTGCATTTAATGATCCAGGAATAGATGACCGTAACCGGAAGCTGTGTGCCGGGGTGTCATGGTGTAGGTGTGTAGGAGTTGGATTATTGAAATGACAAGACCCCGCAGCCTGAACGAGTCAGAAATCAGCTATTCTTGCCTGAACGGTGATGTGTCAGAATGTAAGAGGCGTCAGTGATCATAAAAAAAATAAAAAAAAGAAACACGGAGCGCCGCCCACAACCTCAGGACCTGGCTATGCTGCAAGTCCAAAGCACTGTTTATGTAATTGGATGTTTATGCAAGAAAGAGGAAAAAAAAGGATTTGAATGGATGAGGTGGATGGCAGCAGTGCTGTGGTAATCGAGGGGGCGGGTATGTGTGCACCCACCTAGCTTTAATTGCTGTATTTCAAGTGAAATTAGACAGTTGGAGGGAGTTTTGTATAAATAAATGCTGTGCATTCTAAATATTTAGAAAATAAAATGAGATGTGTCTGAAAAAGTAAGTTAAAAAAACAAGAATTAAACATTTGTGTTGAGTTTTGGTCCTCATTGTCCTCATCACTATAAGAAAAATAATTGTATTCATGTTTTGAAAACTAGTAATAATCTTTTAGTCTTTGCTTCAATTTAAGGATAACTTTGTGTTGTGAGTTGAGTAATGTTTTTAAACTTGTGGACTGGTGAAATCCTTTAAACCCTCTTAGGAGAAGGGGATTACACAACCACTGAGAGTCAACAACTCTGATTACACTTTTACACTAAATCAGGTACAATTTAATGGCTTAGCAAAGCTGAAGCATTTGTGACTTTAAAGAAAATGTTTCTTCAAAAGTAATTAAAATGAAATGAAACCACGCTCTCTACTACACTCCTACATAAAAATGTTGTAAACTCACTAAAAACTAGCACTAAATTAAACCAGCTAATAATTAACTTCACTACCACACAATGAGATGTTAAAATTTACATCAATCAGAACGATCAAAAATGTAAATTTAGTTTAATTAATTTCCATTTTTAGAAACAGAAGTTTCAGGGGGAAAATGATAACAATTAACAGTTTTTCTTTATGTGCTCAAATGAAACGTAAGGTTTCCTGATGTTTGGGCAGAAAGGCGACAACACAACTTGCTAACATTCATTTGGGCTTCTGTGGTACAATCACAGGCCACATTTGAGTATTTTCATTTTAGGGGAAGTTAATTTGCATTGGTTTTTACAACTTTCATTTGCTGAGCCTAAACTGGCGTCAGTGAAGTACTTACTGATGTTTTATGTTTTTTTCAGTATAGTGTGTGAACTTTAATGCTTGCATGAAGAGCTTGTTGAGAATAAATAAGGAACTGTTGTGCTTAGTTTGGTAGAGTCCTGGAAATAAATACAGAGCTAAAAATAAGCATATTCAGCCCTCTTTAATAGGTGCTATAGTTGAATCTGATGGCAGACAAGACTGCTGAACCTTGAGCAAAGAAATTCACCACTAAATATGTAAAAAAAAAAATAAGAGATAGATTGTGAGAAAAGTGATTTTCTCCTATACAGACATTTCCAATAAAATGCTAATTACTAGGTGTGTCCCAATACCAGTTTTTCTCAAATGAATACGAGTATTTCAGTTTGGGTACTTGCCGATACCCAATACCAATACTGAGTACTTCCTGAGTTAAAAACACATTATTTAAAAAAAATGAGAACAAAGTCACTCTCCTTTCTTAAAGAGGCAACATTTATGGTTTAAAACTTTTTAAATAAAATAAAATAACAAATGAGATTTTCTTTAAACTTTTATACATTTCTTAAACATGGAACAGACAAACCTTTCACCTGAAATGAAGCTGCAACTCATTGAATTGAATATCTGAAACCAGTAATACCAGTGTTGGTATAGAGGCTATTTGTATGAATATAAGTACTTGTACTTGTAGTAGCTATAGAGACACCACTACAAAATCCTTATGAAACTTTGTGATTTTTTCCCCCCCAAGTATGTTTTAAAAAATGTCTAAAACAGGTCAACATTGGTGATGTCTAAAAAAGAGCTGTTTAGGCTGGAGAAGGCTTAATATTTTGGTATTTAAGTATGCACAAGTAGGCTCAGCTTTGTTGAGAAATGTAAGCTACCCAAATAAAAGTGCTTTGTTTACATTAGTGCATACTTGCATTTCAAAGTTTTGAAGCAATACAGGCTATCTGGAAAACTATGGAGTAAACACTTAAACAGCACAATTTGATACAGCTCAGTTTAACATTTTTCATGTTGCATTTAATAGTTTGCAATAAGTACCATTACTGGGAGGGATAGAAGCAAAAAAAAAAAGAGACCTGAATTTAATTGAAAACATTAAGACTGTGTAGGGGATCTATGTCTGAATAAAATGTATTGGATTTTACAAATCCCTAGAAACCAGTTTTGCTTATATTTGTATTATGACTTTTAAGATTTAAGAAACTTTTCTAATAAATAAGGGGTTACCTTCAACTTATTTAAGTGGATAAGCACAAAAAACAACTTAAATGCTGTTACTCTCACAGCCTCTTGGCTTTTAAGTCACTGGGAACAACAACCACACACATTCCTGGGGGGAAACCTTACACCTTCCATATTTTAGCTCTCCAACAAAAACACCGGCTCCTCTGGCAGAACAGAGAGAAAAAAATGGGAGAACTGAACCCAGGGCGAGCCAGCCAATCAGAAGCTTTGTAAATTTCGATTTTTTTCATTCCTTCTTGGCGATTGGTTCATCTTACCGAAGTAAGCTCCCACCCCCATGCGCTGATTGGTTAGTTTTCCCGGCTCCATGAAAGTCATTTGAATACGCTTCGCTTTTGTGGGCTCGCTCAATACAGCTCTGCTGGTTCAAATAAATGACTCGAAAGGCTTAAGAGGAGACGCACACAATGGCCGAGACTTCTGCACGGACACACTGCCGATGAATTGATCCGTTTTCTTCCGAACTACTTTAAATAGTTTAGTTTCGTTCAGTCAGCGTTTTCTTTTTCGGACTTTCACCACTACAACAAAACGAGGTAAGCTGTTTTAATGCATGTTGTTCTTGCTAAAACTACTTAATTTTATTTTTTAATACATTTATGTTGGGGTGTTTTGTATGAAGACAACCACACATTATTGATGTCGCTTCAATCATTATTAAGATTGCCTTTTTTGTTATTATAAGCATGACAAAACGAGCAGAAAGTACCATGATTCCCGAAAGTTGCAGTGTTTCATTATAGCTAGCTAGCTTACCATTGTTTAGCACATTTACTTAGTCTTGTGATATTTAAATAACAAATGCAAAGTTCACCTTCCTTCCAGTGCCTAATGTCTCATTTTCCTGTGAGGATTTGTTGTTGTTGTTGTTGCTGTTTACCACCCATCATGTGAGTTTATAATTAGGCTGGCAGTCAGACAGGAGCAACCATTACTCACCAGCACCTGTGCTGGGACGCTGCCTGCACAGCACGGCTCCTTCACACACTCAGCCTTTACTTTTTTTACGCTCTTATGACTCAGTAAGAAGCCCGTAATGCAGAACAGGCGGTGTGGCCTGGTGTGTGTGTGTGTGTGAACAGATTTTGTGTGAGTGTGTCTGTGGGGAAAAGAAGAAAGAATTTGAGAAAATGTGTGTGTGTGACGCAAAAAGCTTTATTTCCTACTCCACACACACCTCTTATAAGCCAGTGCCAGCTTCAAACCCTTTCCAAGCATTTGCTCCAGGCTGCTTAAAATAAAACTCTTAATAAATTGCTGGGCTCAGGTACAGAGGCAATTGAGGGAATAACTGGTCTGAGAAGAAGCAAGTTATTTTTCTTTTTTTGCTGAAAGGCAGTGATTTGAGTTATAGACAACAGGGCGAGCTTAGCTTTTATTTTTTTATTTGCAGCAGAGAATATTATGTGTGTTGTTCCTGGTTTCTGGCTCTGGGTTTAATACAGTACTAACCTCCCAAAGGATGTTGGTGATATTACCTAGTAGTATCATGAAAAACCATGCTTGAGTGCATCGCCTGTCTCCTTTTTGCTTATCAGATTTAGGTGCATTGAGTAGCCCTGAGCTCTGGTGTTTTGACAGAGGCTGAAGGTGTTATCTGACCCTTCTTCAAGCATTTGTTTATGCTCTGTGCTCTGGGCTTGATGACGTGCAAAATGTGGTGATGGAAGCGGCTGTGAGAGTTCAGAAGGTTGTGTAAATAAAGATCAGTAAAAACACAAAGAAGAATGCATGGCTAATCTTTTATCAGTTTATTTAATGTATATGTCTTTACCTAGTTAAGATGACTTGATTTTGCATTTGTCAGGGAAAAACTCAACTTTTTTAGGGAGATTGTAACATTATTTTGGGTTTTAGCCTTTTTTTAATCCAAGAGGTGGATTATTTGCATGACAAGAAAACAGGAAAGACATGTAAAACCAGTGTTATACTTAAGTTTGTGAGTTTTGATCTGTGGTTTTGTGTATTGGCCTAGTTTTGGTAGGAAATTAAAGTATCAAGTACTTGCCTGCATAAAAAAAGAAATTTAGATACTGTAAGATAATCAGAAGCTTTTAAAAATGATTTCTATGAAGTTTTTCTATTGTTTTTTCCTCTTAAGATTCTGCTTTCTTGAGTCTTTTTGAGGTTATAAAATAAAATTATAACTTTCTTTAAGTTTGATTGCATATATGTGGCTATTTTACCAAAAATATATAGCCTCTGTAAAAGTATCAACATGTGGTAAAGAAGTGTACTATGCCTCTATTAGTAACTGTTACACAACTGGAAGTGAAATGGCTGAATCAGTTTCAGAGTTTCAGCTGAGCTGGTGGTGATTAAAGATGGGCTACCAGTTTACAAACTTCACAACATTTAAAGTGTCCCTTTGACTGGGGCTTGTGGACATCATCAGAAATCACTGTGTGAAATGAACACAGGCTGCACTTTGAAACCAAAAGACATGAATGTGAGGAGTTACGTCAGAGTTAGAGCAGAATTTCTTAACTCACACCTCCTGCAACATTTAGTGCCAAAGTACATCAGGTGCAAAGTAGACTGAAGATAGCATTGCACTGGCACATTTTTTACTCCAACAAATTGCTTTATGGCTCCTCTTATCAGAAGCAGGCTGTGCCTTTGGCTCCAGTTTCCCAAGTGTCCACATTGTGTTAACCTTTGGTACATGCTGGACGTCTCTAGAACGTATTAAACGGCTCTCTTTGAATCGCTGCCGTCCTTGAGATTCTTCA
Source organism: Anablepsoides rubrolineatus (assembly GCA_031762495.1). NCBI lineage: Eukaryota > Metazoa > Chordata > Actinopteri > Cyprinodontiformes > Rivulidae > Anablepsoides > Anablepsoides rubrolineatus. The sequence goes on along the minus strand of JARVGW010000278.1, from coordinate 15,625,527 downwards.
GTCACACGCTTTACATAAACTTCAAACAACGTAGTAGTCTGAATGTTTGTCTTCAAAGCCCACATAGACACATTCCTGTTTATATTTGCGTCTATAATTAAAAGGGTGGATTAAGACTCCTGACCTCACTAAAAAACAAGCTAGAATGAGAGTTTGAACCTTCCAGAAGAACTAGAAAATCCGCATTACTTGTTTGACTGACGCAAGAATAATCCCAGTCTGAACTCCCTTAGAGCCGGCGTGTCGCACTTCATGACAGCCGCTACAAACAGAGTGTGTGAAAGCTGCTGTGTGTGTCCGATCGGCTCTGATCTCTTCCTGGAGGTCTTTGTGTGTTTGTTAATGCCATGACAGGAGGGATAATACCTCTATTGTTGAAGAACCCCCACCGGCCTGCTGGTCTCAGCAACGCTTGATCTACCTTTTTAAAAAACCATGCCGAATGTCGGTCTTAAAGATGGACTGTCAAAACAAAGGAAAACATCCAAAACATAGATGCTCATAATATTGTTTTAGTTCAAGAGCAAGAAGTGGTTTTGGTTCACATTTTTTTACGTTTGCTGTATCTTTACAGCCACATCAAACCGCCTCGCATGGCTGCAGTTTATGGAGTTTACAAGCAAGAGAATGTAAACAAACCTAATATGAATCTGTGCTCTTCCAACCTATGATTTAGGACGAGTACAATTTCAGTACTGCAGGAGCGTGGAAGCCACAACGATTCAAAGGGTCAGCTATTCAGGAAGTCAGTCTGGAAAAATCATGATTGGTTTTGAGTTCCGAGATGTGGTTTTGCCTCTTTTATTTTTTTGTTTTTTTGCTTTTGTTCCAAATAAAAACACGGGGATAGCAGCCAAACTAGAAAAGAAAAAAATACTACTCTGTGGAGTTTTATCTCAACTTAAACACCTTTTGAGTGTGTGTCTTTTGAATAAATGAGGTAAAGATGCTGTGATCTTAACAGAGTTAGAAGGAGAACAGCAGGCTGAGATCACAGAGTTCAGAGTTGGACTAGTTTACTCAGGCAAGATGCCAAAAGTTGTGGTATAGGTTTGTGTGTGTGTGTGTGTGTGTGTGTTTGGGTTGCTTCAGCCGTCTTGTGTTTATGTGCGACATGTGCGTATGTGAGTTAGGATTATATTGGTATGAGGCTCGGCGCCATGGTGGACAAGGGTGTGTGTGTGTGCATGTGTGTGTAAGATGTTGGCTGAGGCAGACACTCCTCTGTTGGCACTGTAATGGACAAACACAAGTCTGGTGGGGGTTCTGTTTTCTGTTTATGCTTGTGTATATGTTGCAGCATGTATGTGCACATGTTGCACAGACAGACGATAGTAGCAGGATAAAGGTGGCTCCAGAGTTAAAGCACACTTTGGTGGCGACCCGGGATCAGCTTACCAACCCAAGATCCAATTATCTTTAACGTTGAGACTTAAAATCATTGCTGACTTGAGATCACCCATCTGTCATCTTGTTTTTTTACCCCCCACATGCTGCACTGCCTCCAACAAGTGAACGTCAAGAATGTGACAATGAGTGAAGCAAAGTAAGGGCAGTGGAAAAAAATATGTGCCTTTAAAGCTGATTTGTAGACCTTTTCCTAACAAATGGGCTTGTTTGAGTTAGACATATCTTTCAAATGTTGCTAGCACAAAAAATAAAAATAAACAGAGTAAGGCTAAAATTATGCGATCAAGTGTGATTAGTGTCACAGACACTTGTTAAGTCTCTGCTTAGTGTGACGCAGTTGCTCAAACAGATATTTTCACAATTGCAGTTTAAACATCAACCAGATTCCCAGGGAAAGAGGTGGGCTGACAGAGTATTATATTAACAGGAAATAACACAAGAGGCATTTGTAGACATGACTTTGTCTTTATGTTGTCAGAAAGATCATCATCAGTGTTACAAGCACTGACACTTAGAAGTCTAAATCATAACTTTTTTATTGTTGTCTTATGATTAATGTCAGTTTTGCACCTGAAAAAACTAACTTAAAGTCAAACATCCGTTTTTGGTTTTGGTTGGTTGGCTAAGAAAACAGTATGAGGGCTCTGGAGAAAAGAAGGAAGCATTTTTGGGGGAATTCCATTCAACACTTCATACTTTCTGTTTCCTTTCATTAACTTATCCGGGATTATATTTGTGCATAGATCCATATATGATACTTATATGAGAACCTTATGCATGCCCCTTTTCCAAGCGGTCCCAGTCGACACCAAAATGCGACGTTAGAACACTGTTCGTCACTGATTGGTTAGGGGGTGGAGTCACTGGTTGCATCTGAGCTGCCTTTACAACAACAAATCGAGGCAACATTTTCTCAAATGTAGCAGCGACATTCACAATGGCAGAACAGAGATCCACTAGGGTTGGGCATAATCGTATCGTGTGCAATTAATCGTCAGAAATACACTAATCGATTACTTTTTTGCATTAATCAAACAATTAATATGATTAATGCCACCAGACAGAGTCCGCTTGGTGCTCCTCTCTGCTTCACATCAAAAAAAAAAAGTTCTGTAATTTATTTATCTATCAACACAATTTAAAATTTGATGTATAGCCTGAAGTCTGTAACTTTGA
>JARVGW010000278.1:15511581-15525080 GCA_031762495.1 Anablepsoides rubrolineatus | reverse complement strand
ACACAAAGACACCTACACAAACACACACACACACAGAAAAAAGAAAGGTTCTTCTGAGCAAACTGGTATGACTCACTCTCTTTGCTCTTGTCTGTAAGCTGATGCTCCTGTTTGCAACCGTTTGCGACAGGCAAAAGTGACTCACAGTGAACCTTCCTATAAGGACACATGACTGTTTTTTTTTTTAAAGCTCTTTGTATCTTATTTTAGTTGTTTCTTCCATTTTGTGCTTTCTGGTCTCTTAAAAGACACAAACTGGCAGTTTGACAACATATTTAAAATGTTTACTCCTAAATTAGTTACATAAAATAAAACGTCTGTCCTGAGTTTTTATTTGAATAGTTTCAAATCCCATTTACTAAAAGCATATGTAACCTTTAAATTGTATGTTGTGCTGATTTAACTGAGATAATTGCATTCCAGTCTGGTCCACCTCTTCTTACATTAAATCTAATTTATAAGTCAGATATCAGCGTACACTTAAACAAAGTCCATGTGAAAAAGAAAAAATATATGTTGCATGAATTTCAGGTTTCTGTTGAGCATAAACTGAATGTTTTGTTCTGTGTAAATGTAGAAAACAACAAAATGACGCTCAGTCAGAAGCAGGTCAACGCTGTTTGTTATGTAAGTGGAATACAATGAGAGTGTTTGTTGTGCACATACCTAATGTGTAGGAGGTAACAGAAAAATGCACAAGACAAAAATCCCATTCACAGCACTCTGACTTAATGTAAAAGCTGATTGTCGTACGAGAGAGCTGCTAACCATCATTAAATAAGAAATGGAGTAAATAATGCATTTTGGGGTCATTTTCCGTCCAGGATGGTGTAAAGGAAAATCATGTCAGTCAGTCACTCACAGGAGGTCGAACAGTGGATCCAGATGGCAGAACAAAGCCTGCGGTCAGCTTTTAATGAGCCAAGCTAATTACCACACGACTGTTGTATCTGGCTACTCACAGTGGACTGTAACAGTGTACACAGCAGAGACCCTATAGCCCCCTGCAACACATACACACCCATCAGGGCAGGATACAAGCAAATTCACCCCTTTCAGCAAAACTCAGGTTTCAAAAGAATTCCTGTTTTGCTTGGTCAAAAACAAAAAAGTAAATAAGTACATCTAAACGGAGTTTTAACCTAAATGTATTTAGAAATTGTAAAAAAAAAAAAAACACTCCACATGCACAGTCTTCTAAATCTTTATTAAAACACCTAAATGAGCTGCAAATACACTCCCTAAATAAAACAATTAGTTCAGCTTTCTTCAAATTAATTTTGCTACATTTTTACAGTCATGGCACGAATAGAGAAATAAATGTTTGAAATTGCTCGGTTTGAAATGTGTCCACTGTTTATGTGATTAGTCATTTCCTTTTTTGACCTCTAAGTTTCTCAATGTCCAGTAAAACGACTGAAGACACTAAAGCATCTCTTTGCCTACTATTGTGTTTGTGTTCCGACAGGCAGGAAGAGGAAGCCATTAGTCACTAAGGTGCCATCAAGCAGTGTTTTAATTGTCTCATTTATCTTCCCTCAGCTGCTGAGCCCTGTGCTGCTGCTCAGATTCACCCTCAGGAGCACTCCGACAAACTGAGGAAACTATCATTTACTGCAACAAGTGGTGCTGTATCTCTCTATGGTGTGTGTGTGCTGTAAAATCTGAGAGGAGGTCAATAAGTCACTGGTTGTACTGTAACTAAGTTTCTGGTATCCCCATAGAATATCAATGGAGTTCCTGTATTGTCCTGACAGGATGCTGAAAAGGTTATTTACTACAAATAAAAGTTAAATAATGTAAAAAATTTTTTTAACCATATTCAAGATCCCTATTTGTATTTATGTGTCATTTGTTTTGATGCTATTGCCACATACTGGCCTGGCTCATCTTGGGTATTTCACTATTTTTGGGGGGGCAAGTGTCAGCAAGGTCTTAGCATGTTGTTAGACAACGTGAATGCTCTTTTTAAGTGGTTTTGGCAGCACAGGGGATTAGTGGTTAGTGTTGCTTCACAATATGAAGGTCCTGGGTTCAGTCAGGGCTGGTCCCAGCTAATTTGGTGCCCTAGGTAAGATTTCAGGTGGCACTTTGTGTGCATTTTTCTAAATCTCATATATTACATATATTCAAATAACAAATTAAAAAGTTCTGTCTTTGGTGCTCTTTATTTTTAGAAACCAGGTTCTCCAATTAAAATAGTTAACAATAACTATTTTGAAACAGAATACCAGAGGTCATACTTCATACCTGCCAACATGGCTGACGGCAATGAACAACATCTGTTCATGTTAACTAGCAGCTGTGGAGTGAAACAGTTCTAGGGGTGGTCCAGGGGTATACTCCCCCCCAAAAAGTTTAGTAAAATATTTATTCAAAACTCTGCCTTTTCCAGCCACTTGACAAGCATTTTACTAAATTCTTGGGATTATTGAAAGAATAAAATTAATATTTTATGAAGGTAGTAAAAACCAAACTTTATCCTGAACTTTATCTGAGATCATAACTGAAACTAATTATCCTTATTTTGTTTTCTGTTTATACACTGAGGACCAGTTAGTCTTGACTGCATCATATGATACTTTTATCATGAAACATCCTCTGCACCATAAAACACCTCATGTAGTAACAAAGCAGCTGAGAAACAGAACAAGTTATCTTCATAAATCTGAGTAACCAGCGATTATTCTGCAACTAACTAGACTCCGATAAAAAGTTATAAAATAAATTTTTTCATCCCCCATTTATGGTGCCTTTTGGATGGTCGGTGCCCTCAGCATTCGCCTCTACTGCCTCTGCCACAGGCCGGCCCTGGGTTCAGTCCACAGTTAGGGTCTGGGGTCTGTTTGGAGTTTGAATGGTCTCATGTTTGCGTGGGTTTTCTCCAGATACTCAGGTTTCCTCCCACAGTCCAACAACATGCATGTTCAGGCTGCCTTCAGGTCCAAGCCACTCCAAAAAAAAGCTCTCAGTGGGATTTGCCTGGTTAAATAAAGGTTAATGATTAAACTTTTCAGCTTCCAACCCACAAGGTTACTTTGGCAGGGACAAGTACACCACATGACAAACTTTTCCATGACAGGTATAATGTAATCATTCAAATCTGAACACACGAAATCGTGGCCCAGATTTCAAAAGTTATTCCTAAAATTCAGCAATTAGTCCTAAATTTGCTAAAATAAAAATAAAATCTCTCCGCTTCCTTCCTCTGTTTTCTCAGAAATATTGTTGTTTTCGAACATGTTCCGTAAAACACTTCCTCTAAAAATAAAACCAAGTGATTCAATATCATTACATTATTCAAATCAGCAGCTACTCGAGTCCTCTTAAATGCTTCCATTCTGATCCTGCCTTTTCCGACACTAAAATAACTCCACACGTAACTACGCATGAGGAGTATTTTAGGACTAGCCGTCATCCTCTTCTGACTCTTATTGTAATGTCAAAATTCAACACGAGTGTTGTTCTTTAATGTTGCGATTTCAGAGGGAGAGTGGGAGGAATGGAGCGGAAAGAGGGGAGTCAAAGAAGTGACTGGGAGTACAGTTGAATAAAAAGCCTCCCTTTTACTCACCACTGACATATTGTCTTTTAAATCGACTCCTAAACACATTAACCTCTGTTCTCAGTCTCTCACACTTTGCTATTTTTTATGGGAATGTTGTTAGTTTCATCATCACGAAACAACGCGTTGAGCTGTTTTCAGCTGCTGGGGTAATGACTCTGTCTCAAATGGCGTCCACTTGGGAGGAAGAAGTGGAGGTGAAGGGTTGTAAAATGGAAAAAAAATCTTTCAATTTTACCAAATGGGCTTGACTGTGGGGCACCGAGTGTAAAATAAAATGTAAAAAAATAAAAAGTCAGGAACACATTTTCATTATTTAGCTTACTTCCGCTTTAATGTGTCATTATATTGCATCTCAGTAAATGTTAAAAAACATTATGTGAATATTAAATCCTAAACAAATCTAAATGTGTACACTCACCTCAGTTTTTGACTTGGAAACTTTAGGCTTCATATTAAAAACAAATATATCAAACTGGAATAAAACTATTTGTAGCAAAAGTTAACAAAACATATAAGGAAAGAAAAACACAATTTAGCCCTCAAACTTTCATGACTGTCTATTTTTGTGCTGTGTTTTTTGCCCTTCATAAAGTGTTTTTTTTTTTCTCAAAGTGTTTGCCAGCAGGCGAGTGGGAGAAGGTGATAGTGTTTACACAATTACTAAAGATTACAACAGTTGCAATATTGTGAGTTACATCACAAGTGTATGAAAAAAGAAAGAAGACATTATTTTTAGACACTGTTTGGCTCACACAGACACACTGAGTAGGAGTTAGACTGTGATCAGCTACAAACCTTTCCTTGTATCTTCTGCTGGGTTCTGGATGGTTTCAGGGCTTGAAGCTGCAAACTGTTCAGAACAGTGTTTTGTTTTTTTTTAATCACGAGAAACAATATGTCTACAGAGACTACCGTAACTGGAGAATACAGTCCGTTATGTGAAGACAAACGTGTGACAGGCTCAAGGCTGACTAATATTTTATAGAAGGAAACATTTCTCTTGGACAAAGTGGCTGCTTGTTATTGGGATATATTTAAAGCAACAACTTCAGTATAGAAAAAGATAAAGTTAAATAAAGTCTATGGTGACATTAATTGGTTTTGCTCTTAAAATGATGTAACATCCTGTATCCAAGAGTACAAGTCCTCCCCAAAAGTTGGCAAAAGGTTGACCCAAACCAAAGGTTCAGGCATGCGGACAGTGTTTTAAAGCAAAGGTTATGAGCAGAATGGCTCGCAGCAAAATCAGACAATTAGTATCCATGACAAAGTCAAAGTGGACAGTCTGGAGTGCTTTAAAAGAAAAGTAAAATATCATGTTCTATCAAGCACAACATGTTGAGATTACTGTGAAGTCAAGTAAATGTGACCTGACACCCTCCACTCCCCCATATGTGACATAAAGTTCTGTGTAACAACCTGTCTGAAGGTTTTTTCATCCCTTAAAAAAAGAAAACAGCTTCAAAAGACTAAGAAAGGCTTTTTAAACAGCCCGAGGTGTTAGTTCACTGGTAAAATCACTCCAATTAGAAACATTTTGTGCCAAAAAACGATGCAGAAAAACAAATGCATGTCTTTTTCCATGTCTACCCCTGTAATTCTTTATTATCGGGATGTCCAAGAAAACATTTGAAGAGGTCTTCAGCTGATCCAAGAATTAGAAGGAGAAATCATATTTCTCCAGTTTTAGCTCCTCTCCACTGGCTCCCTGTCAAATTCTAAATAGAATTTACAATCTTACAAAGCTCTCAACAACCAAGCTCCAGCTTATATTAAAAATCTTATTGTTCCATATTTTCCTAACAGAGAACTTGGCTCTCAGACTGCAGGTTTACTTGTGGTTCCTAGAGTTTCTAAAAGTAGAATAGAAGGCAAAGCTTTCAGTTATCAAGCTCCTCTCTTGTAGAACTAATTTTTAGTTTATTTCCATGAGGTTGACACACTGACACTAGACTTAACACTTTACTTTTTGATAAATCCTATAGTTAGGTTTAGGTTTCCATAGTTTTTTATCATTATTCTGCTCTGTTGTAGACAATTTCTCACGCTGCTGCTGTCTTTTCACTCTCTCCTCTACATGTGTGTTATAATTATTTCCATCAATAATGTGTTATCTTTGTCTCCTCCAGAGGAAAATACACCTGGAGCACTTCGTCTGTGTTCCTCTGGCTGCATCCTCATGAATGCACATTTGTCGATCACGTGTGTCTCTGCCCCGCGCAGAGTGCTGTCCCAATTCGAAGGCTCCTTCTCATGCGGCTGAGGAATGCGGCCCGTGAAATCTCGAAAATCAAGGATGCATCTGAGTATGTTTTCTGGCCGAGGATATCCCAGGATTCAACGCGCCGACAACAAACTGAACAGAGAAACAAAGACGGCGGAGTTTTTTTTTTATTTTTACCAAATTGGTGTAGTTTGGAAATTCATCATGAAGAATTAGTTTTTAAATGTAAGTTTAGCAACTTAGCTGATGAAAATCCTGCTGCAATAAGATGCTAAATAAATGCAACTATAGGTACTGATACTGTTTTTTTTAATTCCTTTATTTATGTGTAAGGTTTTAATTGTGAAGTTATTCTTCCCGTGTAAATCTACATTTTTAAGATAATCATAAAGGTTTGATTGTTAAAACAAATATGAAACAGTATAATGTGTATCCATATGAATAGTTGTTTTAGAAAGATTAGATGTTTTTGTTTAGTTAACTGAAGATTACTATTGATTGAATTTATACTTGGAAAAAAAAAGGGGCAGATATTAAAAGATTCTTTTTCTTCTCTCTGCTGCCTTTCACTTCATTGCATGTGTATTTTCTTTCTTTTTATTGTACATATAATCAATTCTGTCACATGGTCACGCAAACATACGTCTAGCAATGACTTGGTGCTAAATAAGTAAACTGAATTGAATTAAAATTAGCTTTAGACACTTTATTTCATTTATGGCATCCAACATTATTATAGGTTTCTGTGCCACAAGAACACATTTGGTTCTTGCATTTTTATTATATTTATTAATTTTGTATAGCTTTTTAAAGATGTTTTTTGGGTTCCTACATCGAGAACATAGATTTGGCTGTGAAGTGTCTGCATATAACTGTCCTCAAACAGTTTTTTCTAAAGAGCGATTTAAGGTGTAGGTGAAGATGTCTTCCAGGGAAATGTGTGCCGAATCATTGATTTAGAAAAAAATAAAGTGCTTGCATCAGAGTCTAAGATAGTGCAGCCCTTCGCCTCCAACCTTATCATTTTATTGATTTAAATTGGTTGTTTTCCAGCATTGAGTTCAATTTTCCAACCTGCTTTGGCGTCATTTGAAGGTAGACTCAAATTTGACATGAAAATGTTGTTTTTGTCACAAAATGAGTCATAGAATCTGTGTGGTAAATATTATTGGGACTTTATTACATAGTGATCAGCAGGAGTGAGTGCTCATAAAAAATAATCACATTGGAATTATGTAAAAATGATATCTGCTTTCGTTAAAAAGTGAGTAAAAACCTAATGAATGAACAGGTGTCAACATTCAATTATCATTACATTTTCTTTATTTGCTTGAAGCTTCATCTTCTCCTCACACACTGTAATGGGGAGATGGCAATCAGACCAGGAAACAGCTGGTTTAGTCTCTGAGATAAGTTGCATAAACCTCAACAGTTGGAATTAGGATCTGAAAATCACGTCACACCAAACTCAACTATGTTCCACTGGTAACTCTGAAATCCAGTAGAAACTTTCTGTATTGGATTTTCAACTCTGGGAGACATTACAGCTGCTTTTTTTTCCAACTTGGAACTCTGACATCCAAGAACAGAACGTACCAGAAGTCACTATTTGGTAATAATCAACCAGGTCTCGACCTTTCTGCTTGCATGACATCCGAGTATGATTTTCGAACAGGAAGGAAGGATGAAGTTCAAACTTGTCAACTGTTACAACACACGGTGTGATTCAGTTGTGTTGCGCGGCTGACGACTGCGATCACGCTCCTGGACCCGGTTGTTCACTCAGCGCTTCCAGTCGCCTCGCCGGGACGTGAGGGGGAAGTGTTTCAGCTGGACGCTGTGTAACTTGAGTCATGTTGGCTGTCGAGCAATCGGGCAATTGACTGGCTGCACTCGCATTCAAACACAAACAGACACACTCACTCAAAGGAAATTCAATCACTTAAATGTGACAATGTCACATTTAACAAGGACACAACACTTCCTCTCAGGCCTCCCCCCTGATCATATCCTGTCTCCCCCCCACCTCCCCTGTTTGCCCCCTACATGTCCTTGATTTCTCCTGGCAATTTCTTTAAGAATAAACAGGGAAAACAGCCCCACACGACACTGTTAAGTACTTTGTGTATACATATAAAGTCATGGAATGTATGTGTGAGCTCCATATATGTTGTTAGACTATAAAAATATTAAAAAATATAAATAAATCTAACAGGTCTTAGGTTTTAAGGGTGGGTAGCATCCAAACCTTACTAACTAACAGAGTACAACTACTTTGTTACAATCATTTATTTGTAATTTTACCTTTTATTTAAATCACAATTTTTTTTACTTTTATTTTGTTAAATTCAAAGCATAAAATGTATTACTTATTCACTTTAAAATTTAGCACCTAGCTACATGTTACACATTTTAATATGTCCTGAACTCATCATGAAGAGTTTTTTTATGCACTCTAAAAATAAAACGTTGAATTTATTTAACCAAGTTATGTAAACTGGTTCCACTAATTTGAGCTGAATAAATGTAAAGCAATTCAACACTTCATTTCTTAAAAAGTACTTTTACTTTTGCTTTCTTTATTACTGTGAGCACCTGCATCTTGTCCCTCTCAACACTTCAGGGGGGGAACAATTCTGATTCCTAATGTCGGACTCTGATAGGCCACTGTGTCTAAGACAAAAACATATCTTCTATTCATGCACAATTCTTTATATTATACTTTTTATTATCAGTAGTTGTATCATGCTAGATTCTATTCTATTCTTAATGACTTTCACTTAAGTAGTCTGTTAAGATAATTTTACTTTTACTTACTTTTTCTTTCATACAGCTCCTAAAGGGGACATAGGGACAAAAATAAATGAAAAAGGATCCTGACTTACTTTCCCAGGATCCTGCAAAGTACTTTATATAATCAGTTTTTTTTTACTGTTGCACCCCTACTGAAGCAGATATAGCTGCAGCCCAACAAACCCACAGGTTTCAGCAACAATGTTTAAAGGACAGATGTGGACCAAAGTGAAGGATGCAGCCCTCTTCCTTATATTGAATTCTAGAGTTCAATGTGAGGCCATCTGTTTGCTCGCTAAAGCTAGCTTGAAACTGTGTCAGACATTCATAACAACAAATCTGCAAGAGAACGGCTACAAAAGAAAAAAGAAACAGGATGCTGCCGTGTCCCAGTTCAAGTCAGAATCAGCTTTAACCTCCCTGCTGATATGGGTCATTTTGACCCAAGGACAGCAGTAGGGATAAGAATTTAAAAAGAGTTGTGCTAAAATAAATAGTACAACTTCAACGAACCACAGCAACTTTGTAAAAAAAACAAAAAAACAGTGATTCCTGCAGAACAATCTGAGTTACTGATGAAGTCAAGCTCAAAAGGATTACAAAGTGCATTTGTTTTTCCAAATATTTTTTAAATTTAACTTTTTCTTACCTTTTAGAATTAGTAAAATGTATTTTTCATTTCAGGTTTACATTTTCAGCTACATGTTAGACAACTTTCCCGAGTGTGTATTTACTGTTTTTTCCTCTAAACAGGGTTTGTGTACATTATCTCTGTGCATGAATATGTGTTAGTACTTCTGTCATCCCCATGTCGTATTTGCCCTGCTCGTTGCCTTAGTAACAGCACTTTCTCTGTCATATAGCCTCTCAAACAAAAAAAAACAAAAAACAAGACAGGCTGACGTCAGCGCGTGTGTTAAGTTGGATGCACCTCTGCCTCGGAACAGAGGGATGCCAGGTTGTCTGGGTTTGCAACAAAATTTACTATTACACGATTTAGAAACAAAATGGGAGGGAGGCGGGTGGCGGTATGGGTGTGTGTGTGTGTGTGTGTGTGTGTAGGGGGTGCAGATGAAGAAATGTCCTGATGCAATTTGCTTCCTGACTTTAATCCCTGTGTCTGTTCAGCTTACACTGCCACATGTCCTCCTAACACACAAGTTGGGTTTTAGACCTGACAGCGTTTTGACCTACATAATCCTCCTTAGTTTGTATTCATTCCCTTCTTCATTCATAAAGATGCAGAGATGTTGACAGAGAACGAGGTGAAAACAACTGTAAAAAAAAAAGAGAGGGCAACAGATAGAGAAAGTGAAGGGTTGAATTGGGAGCTGCTAATATCTTAAATGTTGACTTGGAGTTGATGTTTTAAACCCATTTTTACAGCACTGATAATTAATTCGAAATTATGTTCTTTGCACCAAAAAATGCAAAACTCTGCTTAATTTCGACACTGTGGACCACTGTATTTTATTGGACAGACTTGAACATTCCATTGGACTAAATGAAAATACTCTCATGGTTGAGATCCTGTCTGTCTGGAAGATCGCAGAATGTTAGAGAGCTCATTTTTAAAACTGCTGTGCTGTGGGCTATGGGGTCCCTCAAGGGTGTGTGCTTGGCCCCTTGCTATTTTCTCTCTGCCTCTTGTTTTTTTGCGTTCCTTTAACGTAGCCTTTCGTTGTTATGTGGACGATCTGCAGCTGTTTATGCCTTTTACATTTGAAACCTGCACTGACTTGTCTAAAGGGAACTGAACAAAATTGTTTATCTACAATTAGGGGTTGGTTATCAAATAATTCCCTGTCTCTCAATGCTGATAAGACTGGTTTTTGGGTTTTGGACTTTCAAAACTCCACCACTTGTTCCAAAATCTTAGTTTGAAAATGGATGATCATATTAGAAAATGTAGAGAAAAAGTCAAGAACTTGGGCATGCTGTTTGACTCTTTGCTCTCTTTTGAGTCTCATGTAAAACAGGTGACAGAGACCATTTTTACATTGCAAAAATTCGACATGTACTTTCATTTGAAAATGCAGAGGTTCTCATCCCTGCACTTTTGTCTTCACACATCGACCACTGCCATGCTCTTCTCTCTGGCCTACCAAAGAAAAGTTTTAGAGGTTCAAAATGCATCCTAACCAAAACAAGGAAATATGAACACATTCCCCCGGCACTGTCATCTCTCCACTGGTTGCCCTGTCGTGTTCGAGCAGACTTCAAGGTTTTGCTGCTCACTTACAAATGGTTTAACACCTCCATACCATTTTGATCTTCTGCACCTGCATGTTTCATCTCATGCTCTCCGATCTCAGAGTGCTGGTCTTTTAATAATCCCTAAAGCCAGAAGAAAAACTGTGGAAGGTCGTGCTTTTTCCTTCTGTGCCTCGTTACTGTGGAACAATCTCCCTCAAATCATCAGGCTGGCCTGTTCTGTAGAAGGTCTTAAAACTAAGCTAAAGACTTTGTTATTATTATTATTATTGTTTTTATTATTATTATTATTATTCATTTCATTTCACTGCCTACACCTTCTTGTCTTCAGCATCCCAGCTGTCGTGAAACTCCTTGGCACCAGCTTGTGATAACATCCAGTTATAGCAGCCTGAACTCGTGCCCACTCTGCAGAGCCAGTATTTATATCAGGAAGGCACTAAAAACAAACCTCCTTCCGTCTGGTTACGATCACAGACTTCCGTTTCGTCCTCATTAACTGAAACAATATTTTGTGTTTGCGTAATAGTTTAAATAAGCTGTGTCGAAACAGGAATGTTGGCCTGCGCACACGCGCCCCTGATTTACACATGGTTTCGGTAAAATACCTTTGAATATGATCTCAGTTTCCTGAACTGCTTTGGCTATTCAAAACAAACAGACATTTGAATGTCAGAGAAGTGTTTTCCCTCGTTGTGTGAGGAAGAGACGAGGAGAGGGAACGACACGAGGAAAACTAGTTTCTCATTTAGTTTCATCAGAAGATAATCCCTTTTTATCTTATTTTCTCATTATGACAGAAGAATGCTTCAGCTGAGCAACAGAAGTTGGCCTTTCTCCTGATTTAAAGTCGCAACAATTTTTGACTCTGCAAAAGGTTGGCCCTGAAAAATGTACCAGCAGTTTCCAGACACCAAGGCTCATTCGTAACAACAAAAAATTGCCCACAGAGAAGGAAAGAAGTAGGCAAAACAATAACTTGAAAATAAAACGTTACTCTAGGGCCAAAAACATGTCGTGGTGATGGTAAACAGGCAGCTTTAGGTGCATTTGGTTCAAACGTAGGAACCAGGAGAGGCGTGACTCACTGTGGGTTTGCGTGTCTGTCTTCTCTTGCATTGAAATGAGGACATTTTTAGGCAAATTACTCATTAACCCACACAGTCTCCACAAACAGCACAGAACAAACACAGACTCCAAAATAAACCGGAAGAGTTTCCACACTGGGCCGTTCTGAAGCAACACTCGCGTGTCCTTGGCACAATTCTGAGTGTTTATTAACACCAGGTATCCTTCGGATGTTGCGGAGAACATGTGTCGCAATCGACGCTCATCTATTACCGCGCCAAATTTTCAGCCCAATATCTCTAAAACTGAGCTGAGTCATTTTTTGTGTTTGCTAAGTTCGACCGGTGACGTTCACATATTTAAATAGTCTTGGATTGATGCAATGAAAGTGCTGCAAAAACATATGAGTGTTGAACACCTACTCCCCCCCCCCCTCTTTAGAAAAGCGAAGCCATTTTCTAGCCGTGAAAACTCATCTCTGTGCTGCAGAGGCATCAGCGTGTCTGTGAGGGAAAAATATGGATCAGATTGAGAGTAACAACCCCCACCATGCCACTTCTCGCCCACTTCCGCTGCTTAACTCATCCTGCCTCTCTCCACTGCCCTCTTTTTATAACAACCTATTTTTTTTTAGTTTGTTTTGTATCCAACATGTTTACAACATCTCTGGTTTTGGATTTTTCGCACAAATGCCCTTCCTACTTTTCAAAAAAAAAAATTAAATTTCCCTTCATGCACTAATACACTTTCTCTTTGACGGTTGAAAACAGACACATGGAAAAATGACACAAAGTCGTTCATAAAAACATCAGTCAGAGTCAGTCAGAGCTTAACCAGTGGATTATAGGATTAGACGGAAGGACAGATTTAGTGTGTGTACATTATACACACATGGCGGAGCAAGTATGTGCGTTGTTTGTTGTCATGTGTTGCTAATTGACAAACTGGATTCCCTTTAAACATCACTTATTTATTATTTATTGGCATTTATTACATGCAATGTTCAATATTAGTCAGTGGATAGTTCAGTGTTTGGAGGCTTATTATTCCTTAAAATAATGCAAATTGCAACATTTAAAACTAAAATCATTTTATGTTGAGAAATGAATGAAACCATTTAAAACATGTGGCTTTCTCACCAAACTCAGGTTCTTATTTTGTACATCAGAGTGCTTTAACCTCTTAAAAATAACATAATTTTCTTCTTTCAAACCATATCTTAACAGACATTGATTTAAAGTGCTGCTCGGGCC
Source organism: Anablepsoides rubrolineatus (assembly GCA_031762495.1). Taxonomy (NCBI): domain Eukaryota; kingdom Metazoa; phylum Chordata; class Actinopteri; order Cyprinodontiformes; family Rivulidae; genus Anablepsoides; species Anablepsoides rubrolineatus. The sequence goes on along the minus strand of JARVGW010000278.1, from coordinate 15,511,960 downwards.
ATCAGGAGCAATTTCTGTCCCACGTCTCGCTCAAGGACAGTATAGAAGTCATGGTGAGGTGGACGGCGTGTCCTGCAGGGACAGCTGTAGACTGGTCTGAGCTGCAGCCTCCTTAAAGCCTCGGCTCTCCTCTCGCTGCGAGTCTGATTTCTGATCGCGTGCATGTTTGTTTGTTTATATGTTTCATTTCAATGAAATCGTGTGTTGCCTTTGCCTTTCTATTGCATTCGTAGCCTCGTCATATTATTCTCTGAGAGAGATGAAAATGGAGTAAATACAGGGAGGAGGAGGTTCCCCCCCTCCACACACACACACACACACACACACACACACACACACACACACACACACACACACACACACACACAGACCTCTCCCT
>JARVGW010000278.1:15416130-15427250 GCA_031762495.1 Anablepsoides rubrolineatus | reverse complement strand
GTTCGGAGACACCGCCCTGAGGCGTTTCTGGTACCAAAAGGCATTTCTAGTACCACCCTGTTGTTTTACTTCTCAGCTTGGGAGTTTAAACATGCTGCAGGATTACTCAAACATGCAGGAATGAAGCAAAGTAAGACTGATGAGAGGGTATCATTAAAACATGGTATAAAGCTCCAAAAAGTGGATTTTACATGATATAGCCCCTTTAATACAAATGAGGAGCTTCACACCCCTCCAGCTTTCAGAGTGGTCCATTCTCGTTTGATAGAGGGGTAACGTCTAGCAGCGCAGAAATGTTTTATTTACAAATTATTAAAAGATGTTAACAACAGAAGACTTGTCCATCCTGCCTTACATGTAGGAGCCAGAGTCTGACCCAGAGCCAGAGGAGAATGAAGACCACCAACTTGTAATTGGTAAATCCAGACCTTATTTAGAAGTTTGGCTGAAATATTTTAACATAAATAATAGTTCAGAAAACATCATAGAAAATATAGAAAACTGAATGGATTGAAAAATATCATCCAAACAATATATATCAGGAGACTAAATTCAACTTTTCTGCACTCCTAGAAACTCCAAGCACACAACAAAATGCATTTAATGGCTAAAAAGGTGGATTTTGCATGATATGTCCCCTTTACATGATCTGTAACTGGATTTGTATTGAACTAGTTTACTTTCTTTGTAAAGTGCCCTGAAATGACCTTTGCTGCAGATGTAATCATCATAAACTGTCTATTTCTGCAACTACAAGGAAATGTCATTTCATTCTAGGTTTATTTTATATTCATGTTAAACATTATTATTTTCACACAAAAAAACTGCTACAACTTTTGGCCACAAAGCCAATGACTGTGGACTACACAATCATTATATATCATAACACCGAGGGAATCCTGGATCTTCACAAGCCTGCAGGTAGCAGTCTTGTAAAATGTCACACTGATATTGCCTGACAGATTCTGATGCAAACTGAACAAAAGCCATGACTGAGTCAGTCTACAGGTCTGCATCAAAGAGAGCAAAAAGAGAAAGCTGTCTTCATCTGAAGTCTAGTCCCTTAGATCAAATCAATTCAGGGAGCAAAAAGCTGAAGTCCTGGTTTGTCAATTCCAATTTAGAACAGACGTCTTGAGATGTGTCAGCTCTGATGAGACGAGGGAGACGGTCGCCATGGTTCTTTCAGCTTGAATGACCAGTTATCCCTGGAAAGACAACATCTCTCTTTGTTGTCATATTGCCTGCAGTAATTTTCAGTAATTTAACACTTCAATTCTTTCCACTACACTCAAGAGAACTCATACTACAAAAATAATCAGACTGCAAAATCATTCAGCCACCTATTTCCCAGGGATAATACACAACCCAACAAAACAAGAAAGTCATTTGTGAATCATCCACAAACTCATCGGCTTTCAATTATTTGTTATCAACATTGTGAAATATAAACCATTCAACTACTGTTATGAAAGACAAGACAACAGAATAGCAATTAAAAAAAAAAGAAGTTGATATCTTGGGAGCTTTACCCCTCCTGAAAAAAGTTTGGATAAATGAGGCTGTTTTTAAGTTACAGAGTTTGTATGTCTCATTAGTGGGGGAAAAAAAAGATTGGGTTTACACACAAATTTATGTGTGTGCGTGTGTGTAAGAGAGTGTTGATTTAGGTCCAGATTGGGGAATTGATCTTTCTGAGGCTAAGACGCAGTTAGTCTTTGAATACCAATCAGAGGTAATTAACAGCAGCTAATGGACTGCCACTCTCTCTGCTCTTGTTTTTCTTCTCTGTTTATTCGCTCCCAATATTTCTTTTTAATCCTTTTAAATACACACCCGTATTAAACATGAATAATAATTAAGTTTGCTTTTTTTACTATTCTAACTGTGGGTTTACAGACAGACATTTCAAAGATCCATACCTCGAGTATGGTTGAAGCTGTGCAAGTGTTTGATTGATGTCTAACTCTAGATGCGGAAAAAAGAAATGTTCCCTTGTTTTCAAAAAATAGAATAATGATAGACATAAAGGCACATTATTTGCAATCTCTACCCAGCTAGACCAGTTATCACCAAATTTATAATTATGCAAGGATCCATCTCGTAATGTGTTTGGCTGTGAGTTTATGGATGAGATGACCTAGGGCTGGGCGATATACCGAAAAATTAGCGATACCGACATTTATGTCAATAATTTGGACCTACCAACATGCAACTTTGAGAAGATATAAGGTTTTAAGTTTGAAGAAAATGAGTTTGTGTAAGTGCTGCAACAGTGCTCTTAAATATGTTTTTTCTCTTTACTTCAGCACCAGCACCTAGCGTCAACTGATCTGACAAGAAGAAGTTTTTTGGCAGACTGTGACTAATGATTTAGTAAGTCACTTGCCAAACATTTTAAGTGCCTGTTTTTCAGTTTCCAACAACTTCAAAAACAAGAAAAAACGGCGTAACAAACCATTTGCTATGTTGGGTAATCGACCTCGATTGACCTACTGTGAAATAAAAAAAGCTGATAGCAGGCTTTGAAATGGGGAAATCTGTGCTATCTGTTTAGTATTCACTGCACTGTCACCCACTGATTGGGGGAGGGTTTTAATTTGTAGCCTCAAGTGTTGTATTTGTGCAGTGTAGTCCATAAAAAACATAACAGAAGTCCAAAGTCTGCCATAAATTAATGGATTACTTCAAAAAAGTTTTTATTTACAGACAAAAATGGATTTTTATTGTAAGCATGAGTTTAGAAGGTTAATGGCGAATATACCAATGTCAATGAACAACCTAAAGTAAAGTGTAAATTTATACATTAACATGCTGTGGTTGCTTGACTTATCCAACCATTAAACACACAAAAAAACACTGATTATTTTCAGGCAACAATACAACATCTGAGTTCCTGATTTTATTTAATTTTATTTATGACAACTTGTTCACCTGTCACTTATTTACTCATTCAGCCTAAAACGTAAGTGACAGCAACTTTGAAGATAATTTATATGACACTGTCTCAGCTGAGTTTGTTTTCCTTTTCAGACAAAGAATAAGTAGAGTGTGAGCGCCTAATATTAAAGATAACAAATAGATCAACAGAAATAACTTAATGCCAGAGAAGAATAAAACACTCTCAAATATCTAAACATAGAATTTATCCCAACCAGTGACAGACTTTTTTGGCATCAGTCATTTGTTTGTTACAAAAATTACAGTTTTCTGGTGATATTCAGCAAAAAGACCGATATTCAAAAGATTAGTTTGTTGAGTTTGGGAGTGATTTCTATTGCTGAATTTAACCCTCAGTGGATAATGTTAAAAAGAGAGTGTGCAGAGTCTGTGAGTGATATAAAAAATGAGGAATAGAGGAAGTAAATGTTGTACTTGGATGCTAATTAAATGGCGGAATAATTGATGAGGAAAAAAACAAGGAGATCATGAGATCCAAGAAAGAGTCTTCAAGGTCAGACTCAACTTGATGAAAGTGTCCTAATCACTGCTTTCTGTCCAGAAAAAGATCAATCGACACAGACAGAGACGATGAATGTAAAGAAAGATTCCCCCGGTGATTTAATGTTGGCTCCTCTGAGACTTCTCACATCATTACTGTGTTTTTCCTTCTATATACCTATACACAGTCTTGTGAAAGGTTTGTTCAGGCTGTCTGGTGCATAAACGCACTGAATAGACAATGTTATGCAGTGACACCGTGTCACAACTGAAGATTAGGGTCAGCGACTGAATAGACAGTCTAATTAATGTAGAACACAGACAAAAACCCAACCTATCATCTGTTTTTGAGTGATACAGCCAGTTGAATTTACAATATCAGCAACAAGTAGCACAGGAGCACATTAAATATTTGTGGCTGTTGTCTTTTCAGGACGTTCGACAGAACAGCACATAAACTCCCTTTTCTTCCAACACCTCTGTGTCCAATTGAGCTGTAAGCTGAGCATATAAACAACTTTCTCAGAATATGCATATAAACTGAGCCCATATCATTTGGACAATTAGTTAAGTTATCCAGACGTAAAAATAATAATAAAAGTCTGAGGCATGTTTTTGTAAATTTGTCATGTTTAAAAGGTGCTAAATGTAAGCGTATGCGTAACTGATTACAAGGAATTTAACGGTGCGTCTAGAGTAAATGAGTGGATGTGGCCAAAACTGGCTGTACTTATTCAAGTTTTCCACCACAGGTCATTGATGAGCTTAACGAACTGCTTAATGGAGTAGAAGCTGCCAACATGGTCTCTGAGGAAGGTGCTAAGCTAATGCTAGTCCAGTTTTGCCATCTCTCCACAAGCACAGCTGCAAGCTGTATGCCTTTAAATGTAGTGAATGACAGAAAGGACTCCTTAATAGGCAGAGGTAGAAAAAAAACATGTTTTTCCAAGTGTTTTGTAGAGATCTAAAGCAGATTAGATGAAAACCAGATTTGTTTTGGTAATATGAAGAAGCTTTTCAAACCTCCAGTCTAACAAACATGACTCGGTTCAAATACAGTTTATGTAATTAGCTAATAGCATATGAAAAGAGACGCTGGGGTGGTTAAGTGGTGCTGTTCAAAACAAAGTAGTTATGTAACAGTCCCAAATCAACACCTAAATTTTTTAAAACCACTCAGCAAAATGTTCCATGTCGCACCAACAAATTAAATGAGATCCCTAAGCAATAACCTACAAATTTCCTTAAGTCTATAAACAGCATGTTCTTTTGTTATAATGTATAGCTCATAGTAAATAATTATACCAAAAGCAACCGATGAGTTAATTTGGAGGCCTTATGACTATTTTTTTACACGTGCTACTATACTATTATTGCTTAGCATTGATCAAATCCTGTTTTTATACTCAAGGCCACACAATCACCATTGCTCTCAAAAGCTATGTGATGTTTTAACTGCTCTCCTCACAAACTTTAAAGGTTTTCAGCAGCTGCTGCTGCTGAATGTAGTTCCATTCTAACTCACCAATTCATTGGAGTTTTGCCTAAAATCACTTTACTTGGCCATAAAATCTACATTTGACTGGGATTTTATAACCTGCCTCAAACTGACCTATGATAAATCAGGCTGATCAAAGAAGCAACTCAAACACTCAAAAGATCAGCTTCAACAGCACTGAACCACTTATAGATAAGCTTATCTCATAGTAACTCAGTGCATGTGCTCTTTTGTCACTTATTAAAGACAAATATAATTTTATTCTTTTAAATATATGAGATAAATCAGATATATTCAATGTGTTGCAATTTTCTCTATGACTGATGTAATAAAAACTACCGCAACAATCAATTGCATACGGTCAAGGTAATGCTTTAGCTGTCTGCATCTAATACACTAGGAGTTCCAGTTATGGCTGCTATATACCTGTGTTTTCTGTTTGTCTTTCCAGAAATTTCACATTGCCCAATTTTATGTCCTCCTTCCTCCTGAACAGTCAAGGCAAACAGGCACCAATCATGAGCATGGTTATGATGTTTCGTCCTGTTAAAGAAGGAAGGGGGTCATTCTTTTCTATTGTCACCCACTGCCCCGTGCTTGCTGAGGATGGGGAGACTATTAAAGTGAAGACTTGACACAAGATAATGATTTTCTTGAACAAATTCAACTGTATTGCGATGAAGTGACTATAAAACATTTGAGTGAGGGTTAATTTGAACTGAATGCAGTTTGATGCAATTTGGGTTTTTTGGGTTTGCTTAAATAGCTTTTGTTGTGAACAGAAACTATAAATAAAAGGAACTGAATGAGATTTAGTTCCTTCAACACTCTCCTAAAGCTCCACTCAAAGCAGAGATCTTTGCTAATCAAAAATCCTCTCTTTTACATGCATTCCAAGTTTTGGTATCCAAGAAAGCATGAAGAGAAAAGAAAAACAAAATATTTTCGTATATATTTTATTGCAGTATATTTTAAACTACCAAAATATTAGTTTATGCTCATATCACCGTGCTCTATTACTTACTTTACCACTACAATTGCATAACTGAACTGAGGAGAGTTCTGCCTCCAGCTATTTTTCTGAATTTAACAATTCCACATTTGCATAAGTCTACTTCTTGGTGAGCATGTGTGTGTGTGTGTGTGTGTGTCAGAGGGAGTTGTAGAGTTATTACCACATTATAATGCAGCACAACACTGATGGCATTTAGCCCATCATAAAATCCCAACACACCAAATCAACAATGTAGCGCTGTACTTCAGCAAACTATTCTACGAAGCCATATCTCTGGGGTATATCTTATCAAACACTTGACATGAGAACTGGCGTTGTGCTTGCAAGTCTATTCCTCCGGTGTGACATGAATAGCGGTTGTGTGTGATATTTGTCGCAGACTAAAGCAGCAATCTGAACACCCTTCTGGTCGTGTAAAAAAATAAAAAAATATGGTAGTGTTTCAGGGGACCACCTGAGTAAAAGCCTGAACAAAGTCAACACATCTCCGTGTTGTTTTGATGTTCGTCCTGATTGGGAAAAACAGAGTGCTGGATGAGTTTTAACTGCATCCAGCATAGCTGCTTTAAAATATGCTATGTCTTCTTTTTTCTTACTCTATTTTACATTTCTATCTAATAAAGAACAGAGTTTAACATTTTTTGAGAGCAGCTTGTTGGATTTGGCTGAGCAGTATAGCTAATTTATGGCTCAATATAAGCTTTCATCACGGCACGCTGAAGCTGAAAGCTGTGCTGGCTTGCGGCAGAGAGGGGGAACAGAGCAAAGCCCCTTAAACTGTAGATATAGCTAGAAAGAAGAGGTTCAAGCAGGTTTTCACTGTAAAACTAAAGACAGATCCTACAAATAATCACCCCTAATCACATTTTTATATATAGCATATACTGTATATTTTAAATTAAATGGCCTGCCTAAAAGTGTCTACAGCTTTTAACAAACCCTGACTTTTTATCTAGTAATAAAGTATCTTAGAGCATTGTATTAAACGCATCACCTCCTACAGTAATTACAATTACAGGGTTTCTACAGAATGGCACAAAGCGTGGCAGAATGATAGTTTTGGTAATTAGTGCTTGTCATTAATAGACAAGCTGAAATTTAAAGGAAAACCAGACTAAATAAATAGAACAGCAGGAAGTGTATACAAACAATCAAACTTTTACCTTCCAATCACCCGTGTCATTCTGATACTGTTAAAAAAATATATTTAAAAAAAAGGTTTGATTGAATCTGAATCTTATATCTGGTGGTCAGCATACAGGGACATGGTGCAGCGGTGTACCAGGATCAACTAGTCACTCAGAACCCTAAAAACCAATGAGATGGTCATCGACTACAGGAAGAAGGAGGCTGCTTCTGCACCACTCAACATTAAGGACAACAGCATGGAGGGGGTACCCCACTTCAAAATCTCTGGGCCCTACATCTCAGCAAACCTCTCCGGTCGGACAACACTACAGCAGTGGTTAAGAAGGTCCAGCAGCGACTCAAACTTCCTGAGAGGACTCAGACGGAACAACTTGGAGAGCAAACTGTTGGTAAACTTCTATCACCATTGAGAGTGTGCTGGCACGTCATTGACTGACTCCACCACTGCTGACAAGAAGAGGCTGAAAGGGGTGATCAAGATTGCTGAGAAAATAACTGATTTTCCTCTCCACTCCCTTGACAATATTGCCAGCAGCTGCTATCTATCCAGGGCAAAGATGATCTTCAAAAACCAACTTCATCCCGGTCACCACCTGCCCAGGTTCCAACAGAAGGTACAGGAGCATTACCAGCCACACCAACAGACTCAAAAACAGTTTCTTTCCATGGGCCATCCAGACTCTAAACACCAGCCAAACATCCTAAGTGTAATAACTGCTTTATTATTTTGTCTCTACTGTAAATATTGCTGTTGTCCTCTATGTCTTTTCATGCAATGACGATAAAGACTATTCTTTTCTGAAAGAGTGTTTATTCTTGAAGCACCACTGGCAGCAGCATCAGTCACAAAGATGTTTCAAGTGTTTGGAATTTTAAGAAGGAACAAATGACTCAAACTACAGCAAAAACATCTCTGTACTGGGTCAGAAATGATTGGCATCACTGCATTGATCACACTGTTGTTCATGGATATATTACCTAAGAAATAAATGACTGGGAGTCCTACACACACATATTTATTACTAAGCTTAGTGGATTTAGTGATAAATGAGAACTTCATAGGCTGGAGGGAGATAATGATTTCTAATGCAATTAAAAGGCTATAACCATAAAAGCTCAAGTAATAGGCTTGGGTTTTATTGGAAAGTTTGAGCAACTCTTGCTGGTTTCTCAAGCTCTGTAATATATTTATGGGTTTTATTTGTTGGGAGGGTGCTGTTTTGTTGTAAAGAAAAAGATTAAATTAATAAACAACAGCTATTAGATAGTTATTTCAGTTTGGAAATATCAGTGTTGACCTTTAAAATTGGTGATTTTCTGAACCTATCCTGGACAGTGATGATGATCTGACCTAAGCTCCCTCCTCTGCCCCAGTCCGTCTTGCTCTATCATGAGTCATTTTTTGTGCATATGATCTTATGTTTCTGATGTAAACATAGGATCAGAACAATTTTTTAACTCATCTCCCCTTCTGTGTATTTCCAGGTGTTAAAGGTAGCGCGACCCTGGTTGCCGCATGACCTGTTCACCTGTCACCCCCTGTTTTGTCATGTGTGTCTTCTTGAATGAGTGTTCTTAACTGTATTTTCAGTGTGCTCTGTACAATGACAATAAAGGCATCTCTCTCTCTAATGATGGTGGTGGTCGAGAACATCTGGTTATATTATAAAATGGAAAATCACAGACTTGGACACAACATGACAGGACGGTAAAATGAATTCATGTGAGTGAACTGAGCTCAAGAACCCATGAAGATCGAGATTTGTTTGTGTTTTTGAACAAACCATAACTAAGTTTGACTTTTTCTTTGACACTTAAGTCTCACTCACCTGCATACTTGAGCTCCTCCCAGATAGATGTCAGTACATGAGCAGCATAAAAGGACTATTTCCCACTTTTTGGGAGTTTGAGGATATATTGCACTCCTAAACAGCATGATATGATTCCAAGTTTTTACTTTATTCTGTTTGATTTGAAACCAAAAAAAAGTACAGTACCAAAAAAAATCTATTTTAGATTTTGTTTAACATCTCCACATCTACACACCACCTGCTTTGGTCTTTTTACTGCGTTGTTTTTAAAAGAGACATGTCATGCTTTTAAATCCTTCCTTTTCACATTTAAATCATTCATTTGGGCTCTCCATAATGTGGAACTGCAATGCTTTGGTCTGAATTGAGACATTATTTAGAAGTTATGTTGCAAAGACTGTGATATAATAGAACATTATAAAAAATAGACAAAACGTAATGGGTTAAAAATTGTGACCTGGATAGAATATAGATATCTTTGCAGCACCTGGTGAGATTGAATTCAGATTTTCTGCACTCCTAGAGACTCCAAGTACACAGCAAAATGCATTTAATGGCTAAAAAAGTGGATTTTGCATAATATGTCCTCTTTAAGTCCAAAATGGGGGAGCAAAAACACCAAGTTTGCACCCCTACTTTCAACAAGTGGGAGCAGCTGCGGCATTTGTTTCACTGATATGATGCCTATGATTATGGTGAAAACAATTCAGGCCATATATAGGAAAATATGTTAAGCTCTTACTGTTTTTTAAATGAATTTTCATGTAGTTTGCAGTATTGCAAAGGTTTGACTAAGGCATTGGAGGAAACCTTGAGAAGACAAAAAGTCTTGCAAACAAACAAAAACACCACAAATAGTAGCATTATTGATTCACTGATCAATGAGAGCAGCTTCAGCCAAAAAAAGAGGCAAAGGAAAACCTTGAAGCCATAAGAAGTGGCACAGAAAAACATTATAAAAAGCAAATATTGTGGCCACAGTGTGTACAGTACACTCCGAATACAAGAGAAGTGCTGCCTTGCAAAATGAGTGTGTGATAGATCAAAAAAGATAAGGTGATACCGCCTGCAGCCTTGGAAAAATAAGAAACTGATTGAAAGTTGTGGGGAAAATGTCAACGCTGGCAATGTGCAGAAGCAGAAAAAAAATGAATAAAACTGAAAGTACTTGTGAAGAGTGTGACTTGGGAATAAAGCATGGATGTCATCTATGTTTATGTGTGTGTGTGTGTGTGTGTGTGTGTGTGTGTGGCATCTGACTGACCTGTGAGCACAGCCTTGGCAGATGGTTCAGCAAGATCCAGGGCGGACTTTCCATCCGTGTTGCGGATGTTGGGGTCAGCTCCGTGCTGCAGTAACACTGTACAACAACAGGGCAGACACAGACAGTAGCTGAGCTCCTGAACTGACATGCAAACTCCTCGACAAACACCTCCTCCCAGTCTCCTTCCTCCTCCTCCTCCTCTCCTGTAAACCGCTCTGCCTGAACCTGCTTCTTTGTCCCCCATTTCATCCCCTGCTGTCCCTCTTCCTCCGCTGCTTGTGTCTGCTGGACCTCCGGGCAGCGTTTCTGCGTGTCCTGCTTCATGCTTCTCTCCTTCTCCTCCTCCTCCTCCTCCAGCTGCTCCTACTCTGTTGCTAGTGCTGCTTCCCCAGCTGCCCCCAACTGCTCCGCGAGTCATGCCGCTGATGTAAACAGACATGCCACAACAAAAAGCAGTGAGAACGGCGCGCTACAGCAAAAAGGAAAAACAACAGTGGAGCTGATTAAAGGGCAACGTGACAAGTCCCGGAACCCATCACAGCTCCGCAGAGGAGAGACGGGGAGTGAAGCGTCAGACCGGACTGAGAAGAGGAGTAAAAACAAGTGCGGGAGGAAGACTACCGCTAATCGAAGCATCGGCAGCAGTAAACACCAGTGAGGCGGTGCGAGTGGAGAGACTCTCGCCTCTCCAACTGACTGAGCGATGCAGCGGAGAGGAAGATGAGAGGAGAGGAGAGAGAGGGAGGGAGGGAGGGCGAGAGAAGATGGGGACAGGGAAAGGACAGAGGACGAAGAGAAAAAACAAGAGGATCAGATCAGATGAAATAGAGACGGTAGTGAAGAGGAGAGGAGAGGAGAGGAGAGGAGAGAAGAGAAGAGAAGAGAAGAGAAGAGAAGAGAAGAGAAGAGAAGAGAAGAGAAGAGAAGAGAAGAGAAGAGAAG
>JARVGW010000278.1:15145078-15163886 GCA_031762495.1 Anablepsoides rubrolineatus | reverse complement strand
ACACACACACACACACACACACACACACACACACACACACACACACACACACACACACACACACACACACACAGTGAATGGTCCCATCAGGAAAACCATTTTCTTCTCTAACTGACCATTAGCGGTCTTAGTTCTGCTTTAATGCATCTTAATAACAAACCGTTTATTCGAAAGATAAAAAAAAAAAATCTAAAATCAAAGGCTGTCTAAAGTTTATGGAGAATTTATTAAGTGTTGTGCATGTACCTAAAAAGGTTTGAGACAAATTTGACTGTAGAACTCAAATCATTTTTAATTACTTGTGTCACTGAGGGTTTTGTTCTAAACCTTGTTTTTGAAAATGGAAAAGAAACAAAAGCCTTTCAAGCTTGTTAAGCATGAAGGTTTGGGGGATTTAATAATCTCTTTTACATTTTCTGAAAGTTTTCTAATTATGTGTGCTTGACCTTTGTTTTATTAAAGCAAACCCAGTTCTGTGTCTGGGTCCCACGTCTGGTTCCTACATGAAAGAACATCAGTCTTGGATTTGCCATCACAGTTTGCACAAAATTTTAAACTAAAGTTACTTTTTCTTTATCCTTTTTTTTTTATCATTTACAGAATATTAGTCTTAAAATATGTCTCAGTTACTCCTCCCTATTGTTGGTTTGTTGGTTTCGTATCATGAAGTTTCCATTCTCCCCCCCTCAGCAGTCTCGGCTCAGGTTAGTCGTTGAGCTCATGTCTTCTGCAGGTATTTCTGCTGAGGGTTTATATTTATCTGTTTTTCGCAGACAGGTTTTCCATTGCAAGCAATGCCACTGATACAGACTATGTGAAGATAGTTCAGTGATGTGGGGACAGGGGCTCTGCTTGCCGTTTTGCTATGAAAGCAGTTTGCCAGCTAGGTGAGCAGGCAAACGGTCTGCAGTGCTCAGGAACTGATAAGTGCAATGAGACGGTTAGGGTATGAGCTACAAATTACATGCATGTTGTATCACTGCCAAATAAATAAAAGGTAATCTCTAAAGTAATTTATACTATATACAAAAACAATTGGGTTATATTTGAAGGCATTTCATGGAAACAGGTACTTCATAGGTAGAGTTGTGATCAAATTAAAAAACCACAGTAGAAGCAAGAAAACAAAAAACTGGCAACATAACTTGCGTCTTGAAAATTGTATTGCCAGTGTTTTTTTTTATATAAATGTTTGCATCACTAGTTATGTTGCTTATGTGGCTTTTCCTATAGAATCATGTGGTTTTCAAGTGCAAACAGCAGGTAAGCTGGAGCATCTTTGATGCAACCCGAAGCCCAAGCAGGAATGTTTCTGCCACAAAACAGCAGAAGGTGATGTGCAATTGACATAAAAATTATATAAAGAAAAACATTCACAAAAAATGTATTGTTTAAAGGCTTTGCATATAACTCCACTCCAAAAGATTTGAACTATTCCTTGAATGTTAAATAGTAGTTTTAAAACAGTGCAGTATAAAGAACAAGTCATTTTGTAAAATCATGTTATAATGTCATGCAATCAGCAAAAACATACCCAGAGAGTTGCTTTGAATCATTCATGCATGATTGAATCTCCTGTGGCAGACTTCCTTAATGCTTGCTGCTACAAAGCTCCGCCTATTTACACAAAGCTCCGCCCTGGAGCTCAATCTGCAGTCGAGTTCTCCCCTCACAGACCACCCTTTCCCCAAAGCATTGTTGTAAAGACGTGCTGAAGAAGGGAATGTTGGGAACAGTATGAGATTCTAAAAGAGACAGAGGACAATTTTAAGGTAGTTTATATAGGTTTTGATGCAAAGTTAAACTTATTTTTGGATATATAAAAAGAGGTATCTCTTTTTCATAACTAAAGGGCTTGATAGTGGTATAGAATTGAACTATGTGCCTTCGGTAATAACTGTATTGTGCTGTTTTACACTCAGTGAACCCAGGTAACGAGTTGAACGCATCACAGTGCCCATGCAGCCATAAGGCTTTATTTTAACGCACAACTTATTTTTCAACACAACAGCCAGCGTAGCCCCAGATTTATTGCTGAAGCTGCACTGATCCACCTCTTGATCTCTCTATCTTCCTGTATGTTTAGGGTTTGTCCCTCAGGGGATTCTGGTGCCAAAGCCTAATACTACTTGATACTGTATAAGCTGTACTTGAAAACCTCTTTCTGTAATTGATGATGGAGCAATCAAAGGGCGATTCCATAAAGATCAGTCTCTACATTTTTTATTTATTTATTTTTTACTTCAGGGATGAATCCTCTCTGCTTGTGAACTTAGGGAGACCTTCAGCTTTAATAAAGTGTGGTTTCTAATTTCTACACACTTATCATGGACATGCAACCTTTGCAACTTCAGGAGTGACTTTAGCCAACTAATATAATTACCTAATTAATAATATTAAAAATAACCATCCTCAACAATCTTTGTATTTACCAGCTTTAAACAGTCCAAAGCCAAACCCTTTTCTCCTTACCACTACATTTCAAGTCAATTTGTGTTTCTGCTGTTTTTCACCTATAGGGGAGTAAGAATAAAATATGTTTGTAACAAGTTTTATTTATTTATTTCAGTAAATACCACCCTTTTCCTCCTTATCTTTGCCTCCCTTTGCATGTCGACGAGTGGGACAGAAATCCCTCATGTGAGAAATTACAAAACGTGGTGTCGTTTCAGTCAGGAAAATAAAGAAAAACTCTCAAATAAAATAAACACTAACAGCTCTCAAATTCTGAAATGTGTGCACTACTGAAGACTGAACCATGTTTTCAGATTTAAAGATCACAATAAAAAATATGTTAGCGTTTTGTGTGATTTTATACAAGAAAATGGGAGATTAGTTTTTTTTTTTCAGGGGCAACAGTGTATATTTTTTTGCTTTGGAGTAAAATTGAGACATTTTTTTTTGAAATGTTCAGCTTTTTTGTGTGTTTTTATTCCGACTTTAACCACTTTAGGTTTGACCATCCAGCACAGCTGTGCTCTGATCTTATGGTCAAACCAGCAGATGTCCTCAGTTGTCCTTGTTTCCTGTTCCTCACATATCGCCCATGTGAGTAATTAGCACACCAATTGTGATTTAATAATCACATCATCTTTCCGCCTAATTACTCCAGTTTTATTGTAGTGAATTGTGTTTTTGTTTTGTAGTTTTTGTTGCTTTTTAATGGAAAACCACAACTGTCATAATTAGAAATAAAAGCAGAAATATATAAATGAACCAATAAATAAATAAAAACACTTAAAATGCACTAATTAAAATTAAAAAAGGAGAACCTTACCTCATGTTTTAGAATTAAATTGACCTTCATGTTAATTTTTCCAGCTTAGTTCCAATAAATTATATATTTTAGCACATAATAAACATTTTACTGTTTTTAAAAATATTTATTTTTTGTTTTTCCTTTTACTTGTACATGCATTTGTGTTCCTATTTTTTTTATTTTTTAAATTCCCACAATTATTTTTATGTCCATGTGCATTTCTCTGTCTCCTGCATTTACTTTACCTTATGCAATTCTGCCTCATTATGTAAATGAGGTGGGCGGTCCATCCAGGGTCAGCTCCTCTTCTATTGGTCAACAGACGGGAAGGAGCAGGATCCATGTGCAGATCTACTGCATGCTTGTGCAAATTTAGTTTAAAACAAATGCAAAAAGGCAAACATTTACCTGTGCCTTTATTTAACTAAACTTTAAACTTAAGGCTAACCTGAGGTAGCACAAACATGCACAGTAGATCTGCTGCTCCTTCCTGTTTATTGACCAAAAGGGGAGGAGTTGACCAAAGTAGTTCCGATTGTTTGGATTTGTTTATTTTGGATTGCATTAAAACAATTCAAAGCAACTAAAATACACACATTTTAATGTCAATGTCATATATTGGCTATTTATTTTCTTTTCAGTGTAGTTTAATTTTGATTAAAGTTTTTATATCAGTTTATGTTGAGGCCAGTCTTCCTGTTTCTGTTTCTATGTTTTTCTTTGTGCAGGTGTTACATCACAGGGAGCTTTTCTTATTTTATGCTGTGCTATCCAGTGATCTCAAGTGTTATCAGTTTGTTTTCAGTTCCTTGTGTTTTTAACTTAATGTAGATAAACCTCTGGGGGATACATTTTATTCAGGCTCAGCATAACACTCAGACTTCAGGGAAATACTGGAGTTTTATACTAGATATTTATCTCACCTCTCATGAGCAAACTCTGTTGCTTTGCCAAGTTCTGCTTTTTGAATTGATACAGAGGTTCTACAAATACAAAATAAATAAGATTAAGGCATTAAAGAAGTAAGCATTTCAATTCCACTTATTCATTATGTACACAATCCTACTTTCAGTCTGCATTTTAACTACATAACAACATTAACCCTTTGATTAAGGCAGAAAAAATATGCAATTTTATATTTATAGCCTAATGAGAAACTGACAAAAATACAACCTTTGAAGAAAAACCCAGACTGTAACATTTCTGGGATACTTTTCTTCACAAGAATCATCACGTTTGATTAAGAGCACTGTTTTAGAATCAGTCAAACAAAAAAAAAGAAGAAGAAGAAGAAGGAAAGAGAAGGCCCAGTGGCCAAAACATGTTCCACTGATGGATGTCTTTAAGAGGTGCAGTGAGCCCACTCAGGTTTTTTTTTTTATTTTTTAAGTACTAACACATTTGTCTGTGACTGCCTTCAGTGCCATTTTATTGTTACTTATCAACAGTAGTTGTATTTGCAGACTAATATCTTGGCCTTGTTCTCTGAATTCAGCATTTACAACACTTTTAGAGAGGAAGGTCACTTTTTAGTTTTTTTGTTTAAATTCCTTCAGAAAAGCATTGGTGTGATTAAAAAAACAGAGAAAAGTATCACCCATCCCCCTTTTTTTCCCTCTTTTTTTAGATCTAAAAAAGATTCTGACAATATTTTTGGTCAAGATCTTTATCAAGAACAAACATCATACATCATATTGTCAGAAACAATATATATTTCTCCTTTTTGCAGTGACTGTAACACACGCAAAAGTACTAACTCAAACAATCTGTCATGGTCTGTGTTTATTCTGCTTTGGTTTTTCTAGTGTTTCTGGGTTTCCCTGTGTGTCTGTCCTGCTGTCTGTCATTCCTGCAGCCCCGCCCATGCTCACCTGTCTCATGTCTCCTCCAGGTGTTTCTCATTGTCTCTCATTAGTGTCCTCAGTGTTTGTCAGTTCGTTGTGCTGTTTTTCCCAAGCCGCGGTGTCTCTTCACGTTCCTCGTGGTTTCTCAAAGATTTTGTGAGTACCTTGAGCTGCCTCATCAGCATTCTTATTTTAATAAAGCCTTGTGCTTATTATTCTGGGTCGATCCTGCCACCTCTGTCCCTACACCCTTTGTTCAATTGTTTTTAAACTGAGAATTAAAAATCAAAATGTAAAAACAAACAAATAAACAACAACAACTTGGAATTTCATTATTAATTTTCAGGTGGGATTAAAAAAATACAAAACATTGATTTCCAGCAGAATCATTTGATTTACATAATTGTTTTGTATCATATCTGTTACCTGGAAGTTGTTTTCATGTATGATTTTGCGTACATATCAATGCCATGGCCTCACGCACTCATAACATACGCAAATGTGTTGCTTGTTTTTATTATTTGCCATTATTTTCACACAGTAAAACTTCTACCTCCTCTTGATTACTCCTGACCAATAAAGGACATTTAATAAAAATAGTGTTTGACAGTTAGAAGGCAGAAACAGACCTTTGGGGTTTGCGGCTTAAGAAGCATTTATCTTGTAAACATGCAAACAAGTGTAGCTTTGTAAATGCCTCTATGTAATGTCAATATATAATGTCCGGATCAAACTGTCAGCTTAAAGTAATTGATAAAATTATTAAATGCATTGTTTTTCTGTTTAATGTGAGTCAAATGCAGTACGAACCGAATCATAGAACATCACTGAAAAAGAGAGAAAAATAAAATCATGAAGGAAGAAAATACTGAAAACAGAGTCAAAGGGACAGACAGAAAATAATTAAGACTTTTTATTTAGGACAATGATTGTTGTAAGTGTAGCTCCCCCTGAGGTTCTGACATAAAAAAAAGCAATTCACCTGATTGTCTTGAATGAGCAGTGTTCAGGACAATGCAGGTCTTCAGGATACATAAAATCCATCACCCTGGAGATGTTCTAACCATGGTTTTGTGCTACATAGGATGGAAAATTGGAAAGCAGAAAATAATGGGGAGTCTTGTGGATAATTGCAGGACAGCGTGACACAGTACCCTGACAAGAAGTACTTGCAATTATGAGTATAATAAAAGTATATTGAAGGCTGATTCAGTGAATAGGCTGAAATGGAAGGAGCGTAAAGTGGTAATGAAGGCAAGAGTAACTTTGGTTTGTCACTACGGCTGATGTATTTTAGCAGACATTTTATTTACCTGTCCGGGATTTGCCTGTCACTTCTGTTTAATTAGGTTCTACCTGCATCAGAATTTATTTAGGGTAAGTTGGGCATTATGAGGTGAAGTGGAACAGAAAAGAGTGAGCAAAACGTCTAATGTCTGCAGCCAGCATGTTCTGTTGTGTTCACCTCTCGGTCGTCTTTGCTCTGGTTTGTTACGACCCAATGTGCCGGCAATGCAGTCCCCTACTGCAGGTACAGCAAAGGGTTGTTGTTCATTCTCACATGCCTCTGATCTTTTGTTCCTTCCTTTTTTTTTTGTTTTTGTTTTGTTTTAATGTTCTGGGCATTGTTTGCTATGAACGCAAGAAGCTGATCAATGTTATGTATTTACCTGTTAAAGGGGCAGTATTATGTACTTTCCACACACATAGTTCAATTTTGTACCAAAATCAATTAACTATGACTTGAGTCATGACTTGATCAACTTGAGTTGCTATGAAAAATGTCAAAAATACTTTACATAAATGCCTTGAAATAAGAATTGATCTCTAAGAACATCCTACCATTTCAGACAATCCCACTTCAGCATGACTTCACAACAATGCTTTGGGGGAGGGGTGCTCTCTGGGGCGTGAGCTCAGCTGCAGCATGAGCTTCAGGGAGGAGCTTTGTGTAAATAGGCGGGGCTTTGTACCAGCAAGACTGTAGGCAGCTCCACATGACTACCACAGGAGATTCAAGGATTTCTCAAACATGTATGAATGAGTCAAAGCAACACTCTGGATATGTTTTTTTGATGAGGGAATGACATCATAACATGATATAAACCTCAAAGTGAATTTAGCATAATACCGCTCCCTTAAAGTATTACCCTCCATAACAAGAAGGCTTGTTCTTTATTTATATTGCACTATTTTTTTTATTGTTTTGCCAAAATCTCTACTCAGCCCTTTTCTCAGCCGACTAAAAGCTGTTAATCTCCTGCACACTGCCTATACAGTGAAACCTACTGCTATCCATCGTTGGTTGACAACTTTGTACTTGGAAAGCGACCAAAGTAAGTTACTAAAGAAAGCGACATGCTTTTAGTTTAGTTTGAGACCAAGATTATGTTGGGTTGTAGGGGAATGACGATGGTGAGATTGCAGATTTTCAGCTCCACAAATCAGGTCAGGTCTAGTCTGTAAACAGAGGCATCATTTTTCCAGATTTCTCCGATGACTCAGCTACAGCCTTCAGGACCGTAATCTGTTATGTCCCACACACAAACAACACACCCATAGTTAAACAAAAGTAAAAGTACAGCAGTGTCTCAATCTTTCATTTTATACGAACTGACAAAAATATACATATTTACAAAACACAATTATTTCACACCGGGCCGACAGGTGTCTCATCTTCCAAGCACAGAATTCATGACTCCATAAAAAGCTGATCCTGCGTTGGTCTTTGGTCCTTTTAGATCTGGCACTGGCCAAAAGTAGTTATTCTTTCTAACCTTTCAGTCTGTAAAGGTCAGTCCAGTTATAAAAATGGTGCGAGAGTGAAAAGCAGATGACTTTCCTTCTGTTTAAAGCTGTTCCTACATCAGAGCAAACTGACAAATTCATTAAAACCATCCCAGAACTTGGATCCTCTTTAATCGAGACTTTCATTATACAAAACCTTTATTATACAGTATATGTTCACACTGGAAAATATGTTACCAGTTGCAGAACCTCCAATAAAACACTAAAATTATACCAAAAATAAATAAATAAATAGCAATTAAAAAAAGACCTATCAGAAAAGACCTAAAGAACAACCAAGCATGGTCAGTTTTAGTCTCATTTAACATAAACCAGGAAGGAGAAGCAGTACATTATTTGTAAAAGGCTGCAAACTAGTGCTGCTCATAAAGTAAGACAGCTGTTTCCGGTTAACTACTAACATTTACTTAAATGCAATTATTCCTTAACCCAGTTCACATAATTAGCGTAACACAAACCGCACATTCGTGTTGCTGCCAACAAAGTTGAGAGATTATCTACAGGTGCAGGCAGGAAGGTTTCAGAAGTCAAACTTTTAATGGCACAGTTTGTCGGTTGCACTTCAAAACACATCGGTTGCTTTGCTGCACAACGTGTCAAAAAAAAATAATTCAAATGTCGGCGTCACTTCCAGCTGGCTGTTAGTAAACTCAAACCACGTGGAAGAGATCTTTATTTCTGTTTGTTTAAAATCTGCCGGTGGAGGATGTATGTTTGCCCAGAGAGCGAGATTTAATTTGCGCTCCCTTGTGCACTTTTTGCCGAAGCTGTCAGTGACCTAAGATGCAGATGTCCTCATTTATGTGTTCATCCCCCCCACACACACATTTTTCTTTATGACCTACTTCCACTGGTTCTGTCTTTAAAGTGGGATCTCGTTGGGATTTGTGGCTCGGCATTAGTTCTTTTAATATTCTTACCTGTTCATTGCTTAAACGGAAATGGTTAGAGTGAATTTACAGCAACACACACGTACTTAAACACACGTAAAGTTCTGCAAAATTGAGGGCAAAACCCCAATTCTGCTGTAAGATTGGAAATGAACTGGACTGGCAGTTCAGACACCAGACCCCATAATTCCTCTTACTGCGAACAACAGGAGAACTCAAAACCAAGAAGACAAGAAACAGCAATATGAAAAGAATGGATACATTGACTTTTTGTCTCTCTTTTCTCTTATTCTCTTATTGACACAACAAAGTAGTTTAATATTTTAATATTTCTCATTGTAATAGTTTAGATGTTTCTTGTAAAGAAAATATATCCACTTTGCTATTTTTTATATTTTTAAGGTACACACATAAACAAAAACTCAGAATCCATCCAAGAAATTTACAGGCCAGTCAACAAATTTTACAGGAAGCTATTGGCTGCACTGATTCCGGGCCGCAGCCTCTGCAGCCTTTTAATTAGTTTATTTGTTTCTAAATGCAGACAGAAGATTTAGGAGTGTTCCTTCTGCTTGCTTCTCTGACCTAAATGGAATAAATTGGGATGAGATTAGTTCTTGGCACAGCACTCATATGATTGGTGAAAACACATTTCTCCTGGAGGATGCTGTACAAGCCAAAAAAAAGGGGAGAGACAAATAAGAAAGGAGCTCTCGTTAATTAGGTAATTTTATATGTTTTATAGGTGAGAGCAGGATGGAAAATTGGCTTTAATCAATGTACTTTACAAGTCACTTAATTTTTTTCATGTTTCTATTTTTCATGGTGCAGAGATCACATTTTTCTTTTTCTTTTTTTTTTTCTGCTTTTGATCTTTCATCTTATAGGTAAAAAAAAAAAACAGCCCCTTGTTCCACACTTTGCTTTGTACAGAGGGTCTGGAACCTCGGCTATTGAGAAGCGATTTCTTGCAGAAGGCATGTACTCTGATGAACCTTTAAATGATTTAATTTGATTTAACCCAATCGCTAATGTTTGGCCGTGACATATGCAGTGCACCAGCTTGACCATGAAGAACGCTAAGCTAAGAAGCTAGCCAGAAATTGTGTGCGCTGTAAACAACCATCCTCTACTGGGAAGAACAAAGTACCGAGCTGAATGAGGTGGCTGTAAATGAGTGCTGCAGGCTTTGTGAGACAAATTTTATTTAATTTGGAAGCCTTCAACATCATCGTTCACAACAACTCCTCCTGTCCGCTGATTGGCCCTGCTGAAATTCTACCGGAGAAATCCCAGACGGAG
The DNA here is from genome assembly GCA_031762495.1 of Anablepsoides rubrolineatus. Taxonomy (NCBI): domain Eukaryota; kingdom Metazoa; phylum Chordata; class Actinopteri; order Cyprinodontiformes; family Rivulidae; genus Anablepsoides; species Anablepsoides rubrolineatus. The sequence goes on along the minus strand of JARVGW010000278.1, from coordinate 15,153,783 downwards.
CAGCGAGAGAAACTACAATTGAGCGGAACTGGAAGGCAAGGGCCAGGCTAGTCATCTTCATAAATTCAAAATAAATAATTATATTTTTTTATCATCTTAGATTCCATCCATCCATCTTCTGTACACGTTTATTCCTTTCAGGGTCACGTGGGTCACTGGTGCCCATATCCAGCAGTCGCCATGCGAGGGGCGGGGTACATCCTGGACAGGTCGCAAGTCCATCACAGGGCCACACATAGAGACAAACAAGACAAACAACCATTCACTCTCTCACTCTCACCTAGGGACAATTTAGAGTTATCAATTAACCTAACAGTCATGTTTTTGGTGTGTGGGAGGAAGCCGGAGTACCCGTAGAGAACCCACGCATGCACGGGGAGAACATGCAAACTCTACCCAGAAAGGTCTCCGGGCCGGGATTTGAACCAGCAACCTTCTTGCTGAGAGGCATCAGCTCTACCAACTGAGCCACCGTGCCGCCACACATCTTAGATTGTTGAAAAAATATGGAGGTCTTGGAAAATATTCTGTTTGGTTTGTGGCTCCAACATGTTTTGCGCTGACGATGCAAAACTCCACGTATAGTGACCCAGGAAACGTACAATATATTTTCATGTAGATTTAAGTAGTCGAATGCACTTCGTACCGTTTTCCTTTTTTTTCTTTTTCTTTGTGTACTTTAGAAAATGCATCATAAGGCATGAAACAGCAAAACAAAGCCCAAAGAAGGTAAAACCCCTCTGGAATCCTTCTTTAAACTAAGCATAGATCAGATAAAAGTAGCTTGATATTTCAAAGCTTGGGGAAAAACTGTCTCCACTTCCAGCTAAAATGCTGTTATCAGCTTATTGGGGGCTACTTTGTGCATAGATAGATGTGTAATGGAAATCTGACTGGAAAAGGATGACTGGTGGGGGTTGTCGGACTGGTCAACCAAGCCAAAGAATGACTGATGATCTGTTTTCCATTTGTACAACTTTAATTCTAAAAGTGAGCCTGTGTGAGGTTTGTGGACCAGCTGTACTCCTGAAATCAATGTGGCCAGTTTGTCTTTTTGTGTGTCAACTTGTTTCCCTGTATTTCCTGTGATGCAGCTTTGGTGTGAACGCTGTTGGTGTTTAAAGTGACTGGGCCCTGCGCCTGCCACGCTCTGTTACAGACAGCGCGGCTCAGTCCTTCGGGGAGGGGGGAGGGGGATGTCATCCCTGCGCAGGCAGCTTTACACAGAGGCCTCAAGGTTTTGGCAGCCCGCTTTAACATCTTGACATAACTCAGCCAGCTAATGAACAGCATTAGAGACCCATGAGGCAGCACAAACACACACTTATGCACCCCAGAAAATGTGTTTTCTCTGCTTTGCGTCTCACACGATCTCAGTATGCTCTCTACAACTTTGCAGGGAGTTAACAAAGCTTGGAAGAATTAGAGAGCGAGATCTTTATATTATTGGGTTTTCGCTGTTCTGCATAGTCATTCATTTTTTGTCTCTGACCAGCCATTTCAGCATATTCCCATTTGAACTCCCTCTGGATTCAACCAAGGTCACTTCAGCTATTAATCAACTTTATATTTGGCTGGACAAGTTTTATTATTTGTTCAGTCAAGCAGGGACATAAATCTCTCTTATTTATTGACCCCAATCAGCCTGTTAGGTTGAACCAAGGAGAGGGAGAGTCTTAGAAGACAAATGGATTTGAAGTATTGTATGTAATAACTTAACATGTGAACAAAATAACCAAGACATTCAACCTTTTCAAGTGTTTCTCACAGGTATCTGTCATGGGCTGAAAATGAGCTGTTATGCAGTTGTCATTTCCCACACATTCAGAAGCATAAAATGGTGGTATTAAATAAATAAATCTAAGTTTATATTTTTTGTTTTGTTTTGTTTTGTTGGGTTTTTTTTTTGTATCCAAACTCGTAGATTTAAATTTTCCATCTGCATGCTTGCCAGGCATACATTCTGGACCACATTCAGCTGCAAACAAACAAACCAGAACTGCTTCAGTTAATTCTTTTCAATAGTAACGCATCAGCATGCAGAGTTGTCAACCATAATGACATCCTAATTTAATCGGAGGGTCAGTGGATAATTCTTAGATCCAAACCATTTAGCTGCTCCATATTAACAGAGCCTGTCCAGCCCAACTAATTACTGAGTAATAAAATGGGGATGGCAGTGCTTGGCAGGATGTTAATGGTTCTGGTCCTTGTGGTTATTTCTTTTTTCTGGCAGAGATTCTGGTTCTGTGTGAAAGAAACAAAAGAAAAAAAAAAACGGTGCATAATGTTTTTCTAACAACCAATTATGATTGTGTAAATTATTGCTGGTGGCTATATGAAAGACATGAAGCAAAAATGTAAAAGTTGTGTCTGATTTCCAACGTTGAACTGGTACTTTTTCCCCCTTTTTCCTTATTTTTCTCAGGTGGAGTTGTGGGCAGGCTGGTATACATACAAGGACACTCTTCCTCCTCATTCTCAGCTGTCACACCTTCAGCCACTCACTTTAATTTACACATACTATTTAACCCTTAATGGTACAGTCCCAGTTTGGGGTTGCTTCCTGCCTCTTTATAGCCTGACCCATGCTACCAAGGACTTTGAATTTGCATCATATGCTATTCAAACAATTTGATTGGTTGTCTTCTTTCAATTGACATCTTTTTTGACCAGCTGGGGATACTTATAGGTTCTCCAGAGCCCAAAATGTGAGAGGCCCCACCTGTCCGTGGTACATGTGATTGATTGACTAGAATCGTCCAATCAGCTCTGAGCTTCATTCTGACACCACAGCTGTGTAGCCAATCATGTTACCTTTTATTTGATATGCAGCTTTGGAAAAGTGAAAAACAGATAGTTATATTGTATTTTGACTTCAATAGCTAAATATTATTTACAGTTACATAAATTATGCTGAAGGTAAAAATTCAGATTGATAGCTTTAAATAGAGACTAGGCTTGTGAATTTACTCCAAAGAGTTCAAGAGCAGTACTTTATTTAATTTGGGTTGGGGTTAAGGTTAGGTCCCCAGGTTAACTAGTTAAGTAGCTCAAGTACAGTTAATCCCCCAAATTCAGCTCAGAAGACCTGCAAATTTCAGGAAAAATATTAATGAAAAAAATCTGATCGTTTGCTGCCAAGGACATTTGTGAGACACTATCTTCTTCCTGATTCATGTTCATTCCTCTCACACAGAACTCAGAAAGCACACTCCTACCTGCAACGAACCTGTCTGCCACAGCTGCCCTCTCCTCGCTCCACTGGACCCTCGTCCTCCTCCTCAGAACCTGAAACAAACTCAAAACCAAGTAAGACCCTTCAGATAATCTTTTCACATTCCTGTGAAGACATTTTACCTCCTCTCTCTTCTGAACGTCCTTCATTCTTGTTTAAGAAATGTTTTAAATCTTTGTGTCAGCTGCTCTGTCAGCACATCGGGTACTGGATAGAATGACAAGCTGACACTTTTTAGCTTTAGAGTTTTTCTAGAGGTACATTTAAATGTAAAAGACTGTTTAGAATAGTTTTAAGGTTAAAGGGAAAGTGGAACTTTTTGAAACGATGTCCTGTGGAGTTAGCATTGATTTATTCTGTACATGCAATGAGAATTCCACTTTCAGCTCGAAATATCAGGCATAAATTCTCTCGAGAATTCTTTCTGCCAACTTCTTCTATAATGTGTTTAATTTAAAAGTATCATAATTTCACCTTTTTTTCTGTTGGAAAATAGTTACTGCTCTAGTTTCAGTTACAGGGTCTTTTTTCTATCATTTGTAGCCATCCTGTCTGTGTGTGCTTGTTTGTTTGTTAGTTAAATATTGCATGGACCATTACATGGTCTTAAAGGAAACTTATAAAGTAATAGCTGGTTTTCCATCTAACGGAATAACTTTTTAGAGTCAAACTGATTTTAAATGGTTTATCAACCTTAATACACACAAAAATGTTTATTGCAGTTGTTACCAACATAAAATGTTTGTTTATTTATTTATTTATTTATTTAACAAATCCACCTTTTTAATAAAATCTTACCATTGATCTGTGTTCATCACTTCATCCAAAAGTTTCAGCGAAGCTCTGAAATCCTTTCTGCATTCAGATCTTTAATCACTCACTTTTCTGGAAGAGAAAACTATATCTTTTTTTGATGTCTTATTTTAATATTAATGAAAAGAAAAAAGTTCATCTCATCAAAATTGCTTTCTTCGTCCAAAATAAACACACGAATGGTTCAGTCTTTAAACCAGTGCCAATTGTCGTGAAGCAGTCCCATTACCTAAAAAATAATAAATGTACTTCTAAAATTGTTTTTCCTTTTAAAATGTTATTAATATATCAATCACACCTTCAAATCAAATTAGGTTCTAAATGATGTACCAGAGATCAGTCTTTTTGGAAACTGACAACTTTTGCTTTAATTTTGGTAGTTCATCTAAAGTTTTTCTTAAGTTATTTAATTTTTTTAATGCCTCAAAACCATTTAAATACTTGATGCATTTTCCAGACACATAGTTCAGTTATATACGACAGCCAAGTATTTTAGCTTCAGTTGTTCTGTTCTTATTGTAGCCCCATTAGTAAAGTAGAGCTTCTGGTTATGAATGAAACATATTTTAGGGCTCAGATAATCAGAAGTCCAGAGACAACCAGAGTGACCTCCAGCTCCTACCGGGCCCAGGTGGGTCTAATCCCACTAATCAGCAGGTCTGCCTGAAAAACGGAGCCCAACAAAACACAGGCAGACCCCTAGTGGTGGGAGTCGAACTCCAAGATGTTTTTAGAAAGGTTTTAGCTTTTTCTAAATGATCCCTGTGATCATTTAGAATTGCATTAAAAAACACAATATAATCTAATATTCATGTTTTGTAGACTGCAGGAGGAAGCTGATGAGAAGCCCCCCGTACTCAAAGAGAACATATAAAATCCATACAGAAAAGGCCCAGGTGAACAGAGACTGGCTCGCTGCGAGGTGACTCCATTAACCACTGTCCTGACCAGCTGTGCCATGGTCGGGTCAGCTTTTTTGAATTTGTAGCTTGTAATTTTCTAAGAGCAGGCTGAGGACGAGTAAGTGAGTCCAATAAGAGGCTTAGAGATATTTAAAACTGTATTAGAGCCTGTCTTTTTGGTTAGCGCAGGCTGAGCTGCTAATGGTCTGTAAGTGGTCCAATCATATTTTTTATATCCCCTAATTATAGGCTGACAAAGGATCTAATCTGTGACGCAATGTCTGTAAAGCCTTAAAATTAGAGACAGTCTAGCTTTTCATTGAATTAGAAGTCATACATCTGTCAGATTTCATCATAGCAAAGTTTTAGATTTTCTTAGAGTCAGGAGAGCGGGCCGGTGGGAGGAACAGCAGAAATGGGTTGACTCTTGGTAGGCATTAGCTCAGAAACACATAATGGAGTGTATAATGTTCTTTTAGCTGATCATTCATCCTCAGGGATCTTTTGTCAAGATTAATTGTCTCAGTTTTACAAGGAGCAGTAATATCAAACAGAGAGGCACAGACGTGATTAAAATCTCCTAGCAGACCAGGAGTACCGACTCACACACATAATTCCACATACGTCACTTTGAATTAGTTGTTTCAAAAGAGCGGCTTCGGGATGGAGTCGAAAATGTGTTTTTATTGCGCCTGTCTGAAAGTGTAATGGTAAAATAATGCACTAAAATGAAAATAAACAAGCTAAACGGTTCCTGTGCTTTGCTGTTTGCAGGTAAAAGTGAGAAGGACAACAAAAACCATTCATGTGTTGAATTTTATAGTATTTAGATTAGTGTATAACATGCTAGATTTATTTCATTTGCAAAGTTCATATTTAAAATGATTGTAAAAAGTATTTTAAATTACAAAGTCTTAAAAGTAAAAAAAAAAGTAGCATATTAGCTTTTGACACCTAAAATAACTTTTCTCCCTAAAATAGATTACAGTCTACATATAAATGTTTATTCTTTGTTTTTATTGTGATTACTCTCAAAATGTATTTTTTTAAATTGATGTTCATAACATGTACAAAAGCACAGTCTAAAATTGGTAAAATATAAGTGAAAAACGTCAGCTGTCTCATGAATTTGTCTAGTGTTTTGTTAAAAAAAAGCCATGAATAAGCTCCAAGAGTCAAGTTTAAACTGTGAATGTGCACAAATGGAAGCACTAACAGCTTCATTTTAATTCTGCCATCTGCGGGTTATATTTCACTCGCTGTACGCTCATTCTTCCCTCACACTCATTTCCTCTCAGAAATTCAAGCCAATTTGTCATTATCAGTTGGATGTAATTATGCATACTTAATGGTGGCATTCAGATGATCCTTTGAGCAAATTCTACAAATGGAATCATTTAACTGCTGGGTTTTATAACACGTATAGTATGTGAAGTTGCCCGAAATTAAAGCAGATTGAAGCAGGCGTCACTTTTTGTTCCACTCCTTCGTCTCGTGCTTTTTCCTGAAATCCTTTTTTTATCCTGCTGCTTCCAATCTGAGCGTTGGCCCTTCGATGCGTTCCCTCCATTTCATGACCTAATGTAAAATTATCTGTTTAACACAGAGAAAAACACAACAGTAATTAAAAAAAACTGAAAAACAGAGCAATAATGTTTTTGTCCTTGTCCATGTTCCCAAAATCTCATGACTAGTGCAGTTCTTGAGCAAAACACATTGTTGTCTGTCTGAAATGAACAAATTATCTCATGAACCACTAAACAGATCTTTTAATGAAACACTCGGTGTAACCAGACTGACATTTGGAGTCAACTCAGTTTAAGATAGCCACCACAGCTAATTAACTTCACAAAAATGGCTACAAAAAATACTTATCATGAATAAAAAACGTTTTTGTAGCCATTAAATACATTTTGTTTTGTACTTGGAGTCTCTTGGAGTGGAATTTAAGCTCTCCTGGTGATGCATGTATCTTTATAGGCTCCGACATGAATGGACAAGTCTTCTGTTGGCATCTTTTGACTAATGAGTAAATAAAACATTTCTGTGCTGCCTCTATCAAACTAGAATGGACCACTCTGGATGCTGGAGGGGGCAGGGCATGAAGCTTCTTGTTTGGATTTAAAGAGACAGCCTCAAAACGAGTTGATCTGAGACACACCTCAGAGAAGGCGTGAAAGACGGGCTTGTGGAGTTATGATAAGGATGAATTCAGACCAAAGCATTGCAGTTTCACTTTATATAGACCCCAACTAAATGTTTTAAATGTGAAAAAGAAGGATTTAGGAATATGATATGTCTCCAATCTAAAACCTGTGGTCACTTCAGCTTGGATTATCTGACGTGAGACAGCAGGTTGGTGAGTGCGTCATTTTGGACGTCTTTTTCCTGAGCGAGTATTGAGTTCATATGAGTACATAAACAACAATAATGATGGCTGGATATTGTGTTTTTTATCAATCAGTTTTTTACAACTGTATCTCTAAAAGTCTGATTCTTTTTGTCAATAAAAAAAAATATGTCTACAGCTCCTTATTGCACATAATCAAATATTGTGAAATTTAGAAAACCGCTATTTGTGTGACAGATATTACATAAGAGTTTATTAAAAAGCAAAAGATGAAAATTGTACGTTAAGTATTTAGTACAGTTTAGTCAAATTAAATGTAAGTAAATCTGCCTCACTTGAGTTTTCATAGAACCGATCACTAAAGGGAGGCTAACATGTCAACTTTTGTAGCTCTAGTTTAAAAAAATTTTAATTAAATTAAAAAGTCCTGACTCGCCTTACTTTGTTCCACCAACATTTCCCTCCTCATCTCTTCAAACATTAATTAAGAGTCACTGGTAAAGGTTACCTAACCCCACTGCATTTTAAATCCATGTACTTTTCTTTGAAACCACCAGTTTCCTAAAACTCTGTACCACAACATCAACTTTGAAGAAAATCGTTAAAATATACAGCTGGCTTTACTTTATTCAGATAAATTACAAGCTGTTCCAACCCTATGGAATAATAACAACATATAGATTTACTAGTGTGCTTAGTGGGAGGGAAATAGGAGAAATACTCAGGGAAATAATTTATGTATTGCTATTTTTCTTCAACCCTTACAGCACAGCTACATATTCAGTAGAATCTTTATTTTCTTTTTTTTTTTTTTTACTGCAAATAAATCACACACCACAAACTTGCTGTAAACCAAATCTATGGGAGACAGAAAGGTGAATATGGAGCTATGTTTGCCGAACGAATTCACCATCTGTGGGGTTAAAAGTAACACAACATGAAGCACCTGTCCAAAGACAGGAGCTGAGAACTATGGGATTAGAAACTCAACAACTGATTTGCTTTGCTTGAAGAATTGGTAAAAAAAAAAAGACAAAAAAAAAAACATGTTCTCTTCCAAATAGAACAACACATTCTGGCATACAAAGGTTCTTTAGTGTCCTTATTGCCTACAACTAAAGGCGAAGGCGACAGTTTTTCTGCACATGTTTGCTTGAAGTTTCAGCTAAATAACTCTTGAATCATTATTAAAACTTGCACAAATATTCATTGGATGTGCATCTACAGGCAACCCTCAAAACGTGGGTTTTGGTTTGGTTGTTCGATCCACACCAGGGTTCGAATGACACCTAAAAAGGGGGAAACAAAGTCTGATCTGTGTAAAGTGGACCAAGTGTGTCAGGTGCTAATACACCCTAAGATCCTGCAGAATGTGGGGAGAAACCAGACAGTTGCAGGTCTC
>JARVGW010000278.1:15098622-15126175 GCA_031762495.1 Anablepsoides rubrolineatus | reverse complement strand
TTTAGCTACTTTGCGATGTCATTTATGAATGAACACTTCCTGGTATGTCAGGCAGGAAACGTATATCCTTATATGGCATTTTTGGGGTGGAAATGACGTGAATCTGCTCTCCCCGTGCACAAGCGCCTGAATTCGCTCCTCATTTACACACTTTTCCTGAAGCTAGAAGAGTTTGTTGAATCTGACGTGACATGTTGGAACCCTTCATACGACCAAAAGTAACAGAAATTTAGGATAAGAATACAAACATGTTCTTGCATGAGGCCCATTCTTCCAGTGAGATAAACAAGGAGTCAAAGTCCCACATTTGAGCATCTTTATTAGCACTCAACGCTGAAAGGTAAAAGTGGAGGAGGATTTTTTTTCTGTTTCATATTAGTGTTCATAACCAGCTGACCTTACAAAAGTCAAAAATGGCTACAACTAAGTAAATTGTACAGATATCAGGCTAATATTTGTAGTGCTAGTGCCAAATGTTTGCCTAAAATATTAGCAATAACCATTGTAGTTCAACCCTTGTGTCTGCTAACAGTTAAGGAAATTAGCTTTTATTAAAAATGTCACTTTTCATTGAAAGCCTGCAAAACCGTGATATTCTTTAATCTTTTAAAGTGCCGATACGAGGACGTAGGCTGCTTCGGCCATGCACTGACATTCTGCACGACAATAGTACAGATGGTCACTCAGCAATATAATTTTATTAAGAAAGCAAAGGTCAAGTGAACCATGGCCCAGAATTGCATCGACTTATCACACAAATGAGTTGCTGTCTCTGTTATTTATTGATATGAATAAATCCTATACAATATCAGAGCTCGCTCACTTATGTTGGGTCAATTGATTCATGGTGGACAGGACAAACTAGGTTCAGCTATAAGTCATCATCAGCATAAATCAATGCAACATAACAAAATATAAGACCAGCAGAACCCAAGGAGCAGTCACAAACAAGGACATGTGATTACTTCCATCTGTGTGGAAGACGAAAATCTCTGGGGGAAATAATGAACACGCTAATTCACGCTAAGATTTTATAACCACATATTTAATGAGGACCAAGCTCTTATTTATTGTTTTTTGTATGCACCGGTTACTTTTGTATTTCCCATTCAGTTTGTTGTCAATATTTTCCTAAATTTCATAAAAATTAGATGTTGTTTTTGTGGAAAAGGAATAAAAGATAACAAATCTACCCATGAGGGCCTCAACCCTAAAATAATAATAATAAAAGAAATAAAAAATCTGAAACACTTGAAGTCTTTCAGACAAGCTGCCTAATTATAACAAGAAGCCTGAATGTATCATCATGCTTTTTAAAGAAGAATGCTTTTCTCCCAATGCAAAACAATGATTTGCCAGAACTGAAGTCTTGCATCAATTTATGTTTTTACTCACAAATGCAAGACAAAGACGTGGAACTTCATTACTAAAAGAGAATGCCTACAGTTTGTTTTTTGTTTTGTTTTGCTTTTTTGCCTTGATGATTGTTATTATATCATGCTATAATTATCTCTCCAAAAAATGGAAGTCATTCAGCAACAATCTGGGCTCTGACAACAACACGGGCAGAACAAGAACCGTGACTCATCCTCTGAAGAATCAGACAAATTGTTTAGAAATTTGTTTATTTGCATTCTGATCATTAATAATCACATATTTTACTTTTACAAATGACTCAAAGGAGGAAATTATTTTATTTTTATTCATTTATAAAACCTAAGCAATATTGTTAGTAAAATAAGTTCCACAAAAATGCAATCATGCAAAGAAAAGGTCACAACTAATCTGTGATAATGATGCTGATTTAGCTGACAAGAACCTGTTTGACCAGTTAAAAACAAGCTGAGAACCTTAGGAAGAATATTAAAAAGTTTAAATAAATCATTATCTCACTCTGCTTCTTTATTTTATTTTTTTATGTTTATAACCATGTGCTTCATTGTCACTATGGTGAAGATGCTTTGCTTTCAACAAACACAATTTATTAGAATGTAGCAGGATTTTGAAACCTTTCAGTGTGAAGGGGAATCAGGATGCTGCTATGCTCTTAGTGATCGCCAAATGTTTTTTTCCTGCTTTTTTCAGCCCCCCAGAGACCCTTTCCTGTGCCCTCACCACACTTTTTTATGTCTGCAGCACTACCATACGCTCACACATCCGCTACGTTCTGGCACAACTCTGTTGGGCCGCGTCAGGATGTGAAGGGTCACGCTAGCTTGTCTGTGCTAAATTGTTTGTATGACCTCATCACAAACATGGTCATAGCCTGTGCATGAGGCCGGCAAGGACGGTCCTGCTTCAAAGTCTTGACAATCAAGCCACACTGGTGCACGCAGGCCCCACAGCCGTCTCCGTGCTCCACTCGGAACACGAAAGCATCACAACTGCCCAAGTTCTGTGCACGCTCACAACCTTCCGTGTCCCATTTCACGTCATCCCTCCACAGCAGGGAGCCCGCCGCATTCCTAATACGCACCTAAGACAATCGCCAAGAAGCTGCAAAGGTCATCAATGTTCTGGCTGATTCTTCACATTGTAGCAGGATCCTCATCCAGTGTGGAGGGATGGGGGTGCAACTCTGACATTTGGATGTGAGTGAGTTTTTTCTACACTTTGAGTCTGCTAAAATTTGTTATAACTAGATGGAATCTCAAATTTCATCTCATGTTTGCTTAAACATTGGTTATTAGCTGCAATGTATTCAATATTTCCAAGCCAGAACGTTCTTACAGATTTAATACACAGTATTAAATATTGGGCTTGGCTTGTTGCAGTACAGATTTTAAGTGGTATGAATTTTGCAGTAACACTTTACTTTGCATTTTTTATTTTAAGAAATCTTACCAAGTGCAACTGTCAAACCGCAGATTATTAAATATTAATAATTTAAAAACTATAATTTATTATTTGTTTAAACTTATTTTAAAATGGCTAATTTTTCAGTGACTGATCAGAAATCTGTATGTTTCATACAAATACTAAATATATATTTTTTTCTTTGCATTAAACTATCACAAAGTAAATATATTTATATCAAAGTATTCATTAAAAAATAAATAAAATAAGAAATAGGGGTGTAGCCCCCCACACATGCATGCACTGGAGCCCACAATCATTTTAAGGCAAACTGATCAGCTGTTCCTTTTGAGATAACTTGGAATCGGTGGATCAACAAATTATTTTTTTTTAATTAGTTTAGCATTCTTTTTTTTTTTTTTTTCATCCCACATTTGTGACACCCCCTAGATGTTGGTGTCCACAGCTTTTGCCTCTACTGCCTATGCCACGGGCCGGCCCTGTGGGTCAATTATGGTCACCCATTAAGACACATAGAAGCATAAAACAGGAGCCTAGCTGTGTTAATGCTTTTAAAAACATGAAAAAGAAATACACTAGTTTGACTTCTTGTTGAAAATGTGAACATTTGTTTCTGTTTTTTTTGTTTTGTTTCATTTTGTTTGTGTTTCATGACGTGACTCTTATCACCTGTTAATTTTCTTTATTATTGTATTGTATGGTATTTTATATTTCTTTTAGAAGGTGTACATCTGCTTGAGCGTCTTTATATTACCGTACTGTCAGTAATGTAAAGCAGATGAATGTTTTTAGTGAGTAAGTCAGTACTCCTTGAAAGAATGAAGAGAGACTCACTATTTAGCTTTCAGACCACAAGGTTGACTCTGTTTGGGCTGAGGAGCCACAACAAAAATAGCTGAACGTTGTTTTCCCAACTGAGGTCTTTTCTGTAAGTCCTGCCTGTAATCCTGAGTCAGCATCTTATATGATTTGGACTCAAGTGCCAGAATGGTATTTAGGTTCGATGCAAGAATAGCATCTCAAATCACAGACTTCATGATTTTATGTGCAGTTAATATACATGCTACCTAAACACATTTCTTTCTGTCAAGTTTCAAATTGTGAGAAAGGGCACATCTTCATGTTATTGTCAAGGTTCCTAGAAAAAGACAAATTTAAACAGTTTTAGTGCTTCGTCATGGCCCTTTTATAATGACGGTACCGCAGAGCATACACTCAAGTATTTTTAGAAGATGCAGACCAACTTCTGTGAAATGGGTGCATTCTAAGCCAAACCACAATCGTTCCCTACCCTTTTTTGATGTATGAGCCCTCACCAAACAGCGGGACTGAAAGAGAAAAACCATCTTGTCTTGCCTTGGATTGTTTGCTTTTGTTCTCTCGCGGCAGAGCCAGAATAAACTTCCACGGCAGATCCTAAAATTCATTTGTGAAGAGCGAGGCCAACGCATGGTTTGGGCACACTGAGCTGTTAATATATTGTTAAATGAGTTTCCACGCTTTCTGAATATTGTTTTACATTATTTCCATCCATTACTCCCTCAACATACTGATGAATGTTTCCAGACAGGAAATATAATATTGCAAGCGGTGATGTCATACTTGGCAGGGTTTCAGGACTTTCAGGGTGTTGCTGAGCTGCCTCGGCTCCGACTGCATTAGCAGGAGGCTGTGGTTGTTTGACCAATTTGCAACCTGGGTTTTGCATTAACTTTCCGAATCTCTCTGCCTTCAGTTGTAACAGTGCTGCCTGCTTGAATCAAACTTTGTTAAATAATCAAATAAAGAACAAGATTTAATGTACTGGGAAAATGAGGTTTATTTTCATGTTAGAGAAGCTTTCTGTACGCTAACGTACTCGCAGCACCAAAGGCTGATTGTGGTTTTATTTCAGTCAAAGGATTTGTCAAACAGACTCTCTCTGCCATGCAAAACACTCAGCTTGCAGTCTGAAAGCCTCCATCTATGCTCTTTTTTTTTCATTGTTGAAACTACATTTTTCAGGCAAAAACAACATTTTGAAAAGATTCAAAATGACATTTTCCTCAGGTGAACTGAGGCAGTGAACCTACAGAACCTGCCTATGACTGCTTTATTGTAAAAGATGTGTGAGGAGGATATGATGGCTGTAATGAGGAGAAACAAGAAAGACAGAAGACTGACAGTAAAGCTCAGCCTTCATGACGCATCATCTGGTCTGACACCCCCCTCTGTGCAGCGCTTTGTATTTTTCACGGTCACCGTGCCGCTGAGCAAACAGCACCAACAATCCTTTCTGTTTTTGGCACCTATTAACTTTTAAACAAGGAGAAAAGTAGCCCAGCCAATGAGATTATAGAAGAGTGTGATCAGTGAAGAGGAGCCTGTTCTTCAGAGCTCAACACAAATAAGCCTCTTGTTCAGATCAAGAGACTTGTAAATATTGAATAGTTTTCTGCCCTTTCTTTTTCGTGAATTAACTGATCTCACAATATAGCATGAGATCAAGCATAATAGTATTTACAACAGGGGTGTCAAGCTCATTTTCTCTTATGGTGTCCTTCAAAAGGCCAGTTGTAATTAACTTCAACATTTCGTGTTTAACTTGGACTAAACACAAAACGTCACGTTCCTCGTCTCATTGCTACGACTGAACACCACTAACAAACAACAACTGAGCTCTACCTGGTATTTCCTGCATGCAAACAGTGTTTTAATATGTCCTTTTATAAACACTGAAAAGTACTACAAGTACAATGGACTAAATTTGAAATAAACAATACAGAAATACTAATAAAAGTAAAAGTAGGAGAGTTTTACTCAGTTACTTTCCGAAAGGAAATTCCCACTGGAGGAGGTGTTCCACTTTAAATTGACAACTTTTAAGTGGGAAATCCCCGCTTCCCAGTACAAGTAGTCAATGAAAACAGCTAAATGGATACTTTACACAACAAATTTCCTTGGCTGCAGCTACTTTTGGACCCTGTGCACCTCTAGGTGGGAAGCCAACATTTTGCAAGTAAAATAATTGACATGCATTACGGGAGATGCAGTTTATGATCAACGCTGATTTTAAAACAGCATACACTTATTTTAAGAGTAATTCACATCTGATACATTTGATCTGCTTTAAACAGACCAGAGCTTGTTTTTCCCGTTGGTCTGGACCTTTTACGCAATGCATTTGTTCAAATCGTGGTGTGGACCAAAGAACTGGGCCGTCTCTTGAGTGTTGCTAACGCTAACACTGCTCTACAAACAATGAGCTGTTGTGGGTCAGGGCATGCAGAGCATCTCGTTTCCATTGGGTTGCGGCATGCATTTGCCAACACCGTCCCAAAAAATTATAAGGATATCATTGAGGAACTGCCTTTGAATGAGCTGCGTTTTACATTTTAAATGGTGTTGCAGTTGTATTAACAGCACCATCTTTCTTTTTGGGTCTGTGCTCTGTCCCACCCCTGTCATTTCAGTTTAATGCGATGACTGTAACCCACGTGACTTTATTTAACACGTGATTTACAAGTTCTGACCCAAAGGGCCAAACCTCTGTTCCTGCTTATCATAAAATACCTAAGTTTAAAAACGCTGACATAAAAGATGGCGATCATTATGCATTTCCTTCAAGATATACTAACCCATCAATATACAACAGTAGTTTGTCGGCATGCTGCCTGCTCTCAGCCAGTAATCAGATTTCACTGTGCCATGCTCCAGCTTGCCTTTTACAGATTTAATCAAGGGTCTAATCATACTTTTGCCACCAATCACAAAAACATCACAGGATCAATATGCATCTCACACATGCAAAACCTCTTAGCAGAAAACTCTGCAAGGTAGCTTGCATTTTGGAAGAAAAAAAAAACACAACACAAGCAGCTGAAGAGTTCCATGAATTAAACATGAAAATTATTGTGGTACAGCTGAAACCTCCCGCATTCTTTCATGACAAATGTAACCTGTAATGAATAATGCATGGCACTGCCATAAATCCTCTAAATGAGCCCTAATTGGATTAATCTGGTCATTAATTAAGGGGGATGACTGAGGGAACACCACACTATATGGAGTCGTTTTTCTTTCTGCTTAGAAATGCTGTTGCATGAATTCCAAGCATGGATGGATGGATGGATGGATGGATGGATGAAAGATGGATGGATGGATGGATGAAAGATGGATGGATGGATGCATGCAACAGTCACATTCTCCATTAAGCACATTTTAGTAATTTGCACTCATTCAAAAAATTCCTGGGCTGCTATTTTAGTTCCTATTCCACTTTTTCCACATATTGTAAAAAAACTTATTTTTTTTTAGTCTGATGATAATTTTTCTGACAATAAAATAGACAGACTGATAAATAAATGGCACTAGTCATAAACCCCACCCAACTCAATTCTTACCAAATGAGTGACATTACTTTTGACAGGTTATGGTTCAACATTTAAATCACTTTCTGAAGTTGTAGAAATCTGCTGTCATTTCCACTGAACTAAGAAAAGCCTTCCTATTACAAAAACAAGCTAATCCAACACCTTCCACTGTTAGCATTCACACATTCACTGAGGAGACACTTCTAATGCTGCTTTATGCTTCGAATAAGCAACACTTTGGTGGAGAAAATCCTTTTTCACAGCCATAAAATACAGCTAAATTACAATATTCAATATTGTAGGTTCAATAACAGCCATAAAACATGCAAACCTTCCATCAACTGAAACTATTTGCTGCTTCAAGAAATTTATACTTGCACACAACAGTGTTAGTTTTACCATTTCTGGGTTGGTTTTGTAAAACATTCCTACTTATTTTTATTTTATTTTATATTTTTAAAGCAGAAGAAACTGAATAACCTTTACCTTTTATTTTAACTTTATATTTCTGTAACTGGATTTCACTTGTTTATTATTTTCCCAGTTCAGAATAAATGCATCAGAAACATAATACCCCAATAATTAAGAAACATATTTTAAATCTTCACCGATATTTTACTTACATAAAGGATTGGTTAAACTTGGACATAACAGCCTGCACAATTTATACATAGAAACTATGTATATATATAGTTATATATAACTACACACATATATATATTTTTTTTCTATGAAAAAAAATATAGAAATCATTATGCTAAAATGTTTTAAAGCAAAGGTTTGGAACTGACCGTCTTTCATCACATTCGGAGTCACATCTCACTCTGTTCTCTATAATGGGCAGTATAATTCTCCAAACACCAACATCACCATTATTTATGTGGTGTGAACTTCACCATCCACTTGAATTAGATATTTACGACCTTAGTTTTATTGTTCTTGGTGGGGACTGGACTTTTGGAAGTGCTTTCCAAAGTAAACATTTTCCCCATTGGCATGGTTACTCATCAAAGCAGATGTTAAAATGTGCAAATTAGCAGCAGAAATCCCAGGGTTGCACAGATAGACAAAAAAAAAAAATGAAATTTATAGTCAGCTACACAAAACACACAAAGGGACAATGATGTGTTCCAGATGTTTTTCAGTAGTGATGACAATTTTCTAAAATGATCTTGCTCAGATAAAATCAAACTAACAGTCAGTGTTATATGAAGGATTTATGCCATGTAATTATTATTGACTCATGAACTGAACATGCAATAAAACATAGCAGCTACAATACATGATCAAAATAAATAAATAAAAATAAACATATAGAGGGGTTTACCTTGTGTAAATAAACCATTTATGAGTAGGTAAAAATGCTGAGGTTATGATGAAAACACCATTTGAATTGTGCAAATTCAACTAACTTAAAAGGTGGATTTATGGCTTAGATATTTATAAAAAATCTCATCTATTATCCTAAAGGAAAGTTTATCATGAATCAGTCCAGGGAAAATGCATTGGGACTGTATAACTCTAATTTAATGGTGTTTCAATAGCAACCCAAGTGTTTTCCTGATAAACTTCTGACTGCGACCCACTTTGCTCATTTGTAACAACTTTTATCTACGAAATATCTACTCTAACATGCTGAAATAAAACCAGAATGCCTGTTGGTCTGCATGCCAGAGTTTAAAACAAAGAGCTCATCAGATCTGTTAGTGCTCAGAGTGTTAGTTTTGGATGACTCTCAGGTACGGTCATGTCAAATTTCAGCTCCACATCTGTAAAACTGTTGTAGCCATTTGTAGGCTGATTATCTGTTATCTTAGGTTAACTCAAAAAGTTCATTTAAAAGTTAAGTTGATAATTTGGCAACTGACAAACACATACATGACCTAACACTTGTTGTAGCAGCACAGGTGTTGATAAAGACTTATTGACATTCTTTAATCTTTTTGAGTAATGGTAGACCAAAAAATGAACACCGGCCCAGCTGACCCGTGGGTTTTATTTGAATAATTATATGATCTAACCAGGAACATGGGTAAATTCTGCAAGGAAAATAGTGTGAAGTCAGTGAAACACTTCAGGTAAAATGTGCACAGCAGGGTGAGATGAGCAAATGGGCATTTTAACCTTTTCTTAATGTAAAAGCGAATAACTGAAGCTTCTTTCTGCCAGCGGGCATGCTGAGAGACTCCATATTCAGATGCTACAATTATCGTAATGTTGTAGCTGCGCTACCGATCTGGGGCTGGAAGCTGCAGAAACACTGCAAAACTTCACACTGCTGAGCAAAAAAAAAAGGGTTTTTCATCCTTTTTTTTTTTCCTTTCCTTTTTTTTTTTCCTCAAGTGACAAATGACTGCTGTGAGGGATCTGAAAGTGTGTGCACTTGTGCATGTGTGTCACTCCTCACCAAGGATGAGGAGGAGATGAATTCAAAACAAGCAGGAGTCTCCGTGTTCAGATTATTTTATTTAAATGTATTCAAATACTTTAATTCATTCCATCACATGACCGCTCTGCCTTTTAAATAGTTAAAATATACTATAGGGGCATGTAGCTCTTAGTTATTGCTAATCATTACAGTGTGTACTTTCATTACCTGCTAGATTTTACAACCATACAGCCAAAGAAAAGAAAAGAAATGACTTCATTAGTATTTTCTATACAGAAAAATAAGCTGCTGCCTGATAGCACCGTTTCATATTATAATAATTATGTCTGCTGCTCAGCAAATTGTTCTCTGTTTCCTCGGATGTTTGTTCAGATGTGGTAAAAATAAAGGTGTAATGAGGAACATAAAGTAAAACAGCTCCGTGTTACATAAACAGATGCAGTTTTTTTTTTCCTTCAGTGACCCAGCTTCTAATTTTACACATGGTGTTTGCTCTAATGTAAAACTTTAAGTTCCTGCTGCTTGCATTTCATCTAAAGTTAGTATTACTACACAGCACTGTGAGGAGGACTGATAGATGTGTCATTTGAAAAATGGTTTATTCCACTGAGGATGTAGAAAATGTTAATTATGAATAATAAAAAAAGCTTTTTACGTCTCACCAATAAGATATTGTTGAAAAGGAGAAATTTTGGTTTATTTTTGCATCAATCAAAGAAGATTAAAAATAATAAAATTTTAGATAGAAAACCAATTAACAAAAAAAGAAAAGAAAAGTGAGTTATATGACTGGACTGGGACTGGCAGTTGGTAAACTTTAGCTTTGCACAGATAACATGTAATCTGACAACTAATATACAAAAGCCCGTTTTTCCTCTGAAAACTGAAATTTCATGATGTCTGGACTGATTCCTAAAAATTAGAGCATCACGATAGCCTTTATAAAAATAAAACATTGAACTGCTTAAACTAGAAACTGCTATGGAACAAATTA
Source organism: Anablepsoides rubrolineatus (assembly GCA_031762495.1). Taxonomy (NCBI): domain Eukaryota; kingdom Metazoa; phylum Chordata; class Actinopteri; order Cyprinodontiformes; family Rivulidae; genus Anablepsoides; species Anablepsoides rubrolineatus. The sequence continues at coordinate 15,115,623 of JARVGW010000278.1, read as the reverse complement.
CGCAGCATGGCACCCAAATATACTTTATGGCTCCAGAGTCTCTTGAAACTGCAATCTGGTGATGCGTGTTTGACTAATCTCTTCAGACTCCACAGATTCCACATGAAAAGATGGACTGATACTGTACTTCACAGTTTCAAGGTTTTCCGGTTGATACTTTGCTGCACTACATCTTCCTCCACATCAAGGGCGCACAATCCAGGAAAAAGACCCATAAGAGTAAAACACTAGAAGCTCTCTCTCTTTACAGGAGCAAACATTTATTTCTTCTTTTCCCATCTGTTTCATGTTTTAGACAAATGTCAACCAACTGCTTAAACTCGACATATTTCACGCAGCAAAGGCTTACAAATTGTGTTTTAACCCTTATATCCCCCCCAAGACTCTCAAATTACGCAGGACGCGCGTCATGAATTCACCAGTCTCAACGGGAGCCGCGCTGAGCTCCCCTCCTCCCTCCTCCTCCACCTCTCCCTGAAGCGTTTGAACGCTCGTCAGTGTGTGTGAGAGTCGACAGGCGGTCTCCTCTCCTCCACTCTCCTCCTCGGGACGGAACCCCACGCAGCTGCTGCGGTTCCTCAGAGCCGGACGCGGCGCCGTCAGGAGCGGACCCCGCGCGCCTCGCTGCTGGGATTTAATCACGCGGACTTCATGCAGCCTCAGCTAGGAGTCTACTCAATCTGTTGCTTCTGATTAACCTCCCAGCTCCTTTTTTTTAATTATTGTTTTAGTTGATGACTCCTGAAAGACAAACTTGTGAATTCCAAGCGCGCCGACGGGGTTTTAATGTGCTTTATGCGTTTGCGCTCAACAGTGAGGTAGACGGGCGCGTTCTCCCGGAGGCTCGGTGTGGTTTACCCCGTGGATGCGGCTCTTTGGGTCTGTCTCGGAGCCCTGCAGGATCAACCTGTCATAGGGCACCATGATTTCACCGGGTATTCACAAGTGGAGGAGGAATATCGCTCCTGAGATGCTGCTTTTTGTGCCAATTTTGTGGTTTACAGCGCTGACCGGAGCGGCTCCCTCTCTGACCACCGAGCAGATGGACATGGGGGTGGTAAGTTTCTTTCTAATTATTATTATTGATCATTTTAAACAATATTTTATCTTATAGAGAGTGAGAAGTTTGCATGCAATCAATACAACCTGGGTGTTTCACCCACTTTATCACACTTTTGCAGCCAAATTTTAATCAGCAATCTTGCTGAATGTTTTTTTTTTGTAAAGATGGAAATAATAAGGAAATGAAAAAGTTCAAATCAAAGAGTGGTTTGTGCTTGCAGTAAATAAGTGCACATGTATTTGGCTTGGTGGCATATCGACCTCCTCCTCAGCATGCTGACAGTGTATATCCCGCGCTGATGGATTGCAAACAGGGCTCAGTTCCAACACAACAGCCTAAAGCATCAGGCGTTATTTCTCTTTGTCAGACTTCATATCAACTCTGACATTTATCTGAACAGTTCAACTAATACGATGGGACGCTGCATCAATAGGTGACAATTACAGGAGCATATATTAAAGTGGTCAAACTTAAGACATGGAATGCTGCAGTTTGAAAGGGTTTACAAGAGTTGTTTTAGACATATATTTATATGTAATTCTGAAATGCTGGTATGCACTCAATGTAACACTCCACTGAAAGTCACACAAAAGCTTGAGTCGTGATTTGTGAATTTAGCATTTTAAACTTTATTTTGAGAAAATAATGGGCATATTTAAAGTGCCTGTGACATGTTTATCTTTTAAATACAATACGTACAAAAAAACCATATTTATGTTTAAGAAATTTACATAATGCATGGTTTTATCCATTTTATCATAATTGGCATATTTTCCTTTGAACTTGACTCAGTCAAAGTGAAACAGGAAATTACATCAAAGGGGAACCCTTTAAGAAAACTCGGGTCTTTGTTTTTTGAAACAATATTTGAACTCTGACTCTTCATCACTTCTCTCTGATAAGAACTCAAAATGACCGAAAAGAAACACCAGATTTTTCTTATTGTCAGCTATTTTAGCAACATTCTGTTTCCATTCAGACATTCTCCTTTGTCATCACTTCCTGTTACTTCACATGCAAACATCTCAACTACTGTTCATCTCAGTAGCAATTGCTGTCATAGGCACTGTAATTAAATTATTTTGGTGAATCGTCATGAATGTACCATGAGTACTTTTCAGTTTAAACTTACAGGATGCATTATGTGAATATTATTAAACTTGGGTGTCATTTTGATGATGTATCAAAGCAATTTAATGCTGTTTCATGATCTTTTTTTCAGCACGTACACTACTTTCACTTCATTTTTGGAGTTTATTGATTAAAAGACCTCCAGATCTGCTCATAAATCCTTCCTCATTAGCTGTTTACATTCATTCCAACTAAATCAACACCATACCTTGGTAATTAGTCTTCCAGCGCAGGCTTTCTTCTCTGATGAATTTGTGTTTTATTGCCATTTGTAACATCATCTGCACAGCTCCACTCAAAAACATTGCAGTGGGTTTCTGGTGGTGGACCCAGCCCACTTGTCCCCAGTGGACGTGTGCTGCTTGGAGACAAACATTCATCTTCTTCACACTCACAAACCTGCAGGCAGGCGTTGACCCATGTTTCACCGTTTGCGTTCACACGCTGTTCTGTGACCTAATTGCACATGGGGACACACTTTGTGATGCACCAACCTGCTGGTGAGGATAGATGTGTAAACCCTTTAACTTTTTTTTTCTTATCTTGCTGTCTGGAAATATTAAGTCTGTCCTTAAAGTTAAGAGAAGACCCTTTCAACACATGCCCAATATTTATTGCTGTTTGTTCAGGAAACTGTCTGGGCCCATTCGTAGCTGTGTCGTTACCATCTTGTAACTGATATAATTTGTTGTAGGAGACATTGAAGCAGCTGCTCTCGGTTGTTTAAGGGAACCAAAACACAAAGGCTTAAAATGACAGAGCTGAATATTTAAATGCTATTAGATACATCTCAGTTAAACATTTTTATGTTAATGTGTAAAATGATGGATTTATTTTGGTCTGAACGTAGTAGAAGTATTAAAATGTAGTTTTGTTCCCTTTATTTTATCAGTGATTAATCTAAAAACTGGCTTTCTGGAAATTTTTTGTTTTGACCTAAAAATATTAGTTTGTTAGAAAAATATCTTATAAACTACTGAACAGGGTTTAATGAAGCACTCCGTAAGTTATCCCTCAGTGTACATATATAAATCTCTAACATTTAGGTCAGTCCAGTTCAAGATGGCCACCATGAAGCAACACAAACATTGCTATAACTCAGTCAATTTTACAGATGCTGAGCTAAAATGTGATATGGCACATTTTCTGCATGAGATTGTGCATATAAAGTTATGTTAAAGGTTTGACCAAAACAGCAGCACACTCTCCTTTCTCAACATGAGCTGATCTTGAACTTGTTCCAAACTTTGCAGCCCATCTTTTACCTCAAACTCCCAGACATGAGCTCATCACCCCAGCGTTAGTCTATCGCTACTGGCTTTCAGTCCATTTTACAATTGATTTTAAACTTTTATTGCTCACTTTTAAAGCTCTTCATGGTCTTGTTCCACCTTATTAAGCTGATCTAGTAGCTTACTGTGAGTATGAGTGGACCATAAGGTCTAAATACAAAAATTGGGGTGACCGGGCCTTTTTAGTTGCTGTAGAACCATGATCACCAATCTGGGTATTTTTATTTTATTTTTATTTTTTAAATTCAGGCAGACTTTTTTAACATAGTGGCATTTGTTTTTATTGTTTGGTTTAACTTTCGTACTGTGAAGCACTTTGTGCACATTTTGGGTGTTGAAAAGGCCTCCATGAATAAATGTTGATGGTTGATTGTTGACTGATCTTCTAAAATCAGGATGTTAAAAGTGGGGGACCAATATGCATTACTTTAATGAATGCAAGGCCTTTAATCATCAGCGTATTTAAGCTGCATTTCCATGATACAACCTGAAACTTAACATTCACAGTTTGCTTCCTGCACATCATTTTTGCTTATCTGATCAAAAACAGTTTTCTTTTCCCTCATTGTTTGTTTGGTGCGAACAGAGATGGACGGGCAGACCGACAGATGTGCACCCCTCTCCCCTGCGCCTACCTGATTGACTTTTAAATAAGACTTTCTGCCGCACTGATGAAACCGCTCTCAGCTGCAGAGAACAGGTGGATAATTGGTTGTCGAGGGTTTCAGTGGCATCTCAGCCCATTTGTGTTCATAACTGCCACGCATTTGGGATTCGGCTCGCAGAAACAGTCATCTACCCACAGAAGCGTGTCCTGATATCCAGCTCTGGTGCTCCGCGGTCCCATTGCAACTTCAAAGCCACAACAAGGTTTTTAGTTGAGTTTTAGCGCTCAACGCTATCTGTCTCTCCTTTTAACTTGGATTCACAGTGACCATAATTAACTGCGCTGCAAACTTCAGCACAACTCCGAGGCATCCACCGGCCTTGCCGACATCTAGCTCTGTCGATCCCTGCAAAACCCCCAATTTGCAGTTTTCAGCATATGAGGGAACTCCTACACAACAGCTACAATGTTATCTGCTCCATGTGTGTTCTCCTTATAATGTCACGGCTGTTTTCAGCTGCGGAACCACTGAGTTCCTGTTTGCTTCCAGAAACAGAACCGGGCTTGTTTTAAAAGCACAGATGGAAGTCATGGAGGTCAGATGGTCCAGACCTTCCCTTCCTGGAAAATATTCTACCCATAAATTATTTTAAAATATAGTCATATATTATGCGTTGGGCTATTTGGTGCTAATTGTAGGCACAGAATTAAAGCGTTTCACTTCACAAAGCTTTCGTTCAATGTTCTCTCACATTTAATTCTGCAGGTCAGAGGTGGTGGAGCTCCCTTATTTGGAAAAAAATAAAGTTGCCCGTAAAACAGCAAACTTTAAATCTTCTGTTTTGTTCCATTCTGACCAAAACTAAATTCAGAATTTAATTTCAGCAATGTGTTAAAGGAGACACATCAAGCTTTTTTTTCACATTTAAATCATTCAGTTGGGGTGGAACTGCAATGCTTTGGTCTGAATTCCTTATTGTAACTCCACAAGCCCCTCTTTTACCCCTTTTGTATCCCAGATCAACTCATTTTTAGGCTGTATCTTTAAATCCAAACAAGCCGCTTCACACCCGCCCCCCTCCAGCTTCCAGAGCGATTCATTCTAGATAAATAGAAGATTATATAGCGGCGCAGAAACTTTTTTTTTTACAAATTAAAATATGTCAACAAGGGAAGACTTGTCCATCCAGCATGTTGGTTAGGGTTAGTTACATGTTGGAGCCATAGTCTGACCCAGAGCCAGAGGAGAATGAAGACAACAAAATTGTAGTTGACTTTGGCAATTTCCTCTCAAATAATGTGATGTAATATTTCAGAAATTGTCATAGAAAACAGATTCATAAGGATGATTCTTTTAAAAGACAGCTGAAAGTGGCAATTCTGCAGAAGAAAATCAATATTAGATATTTGTTAAGCTTGCATTTGTTTTTTGTACTACTATTTGTATAATTGATTGTAATACTTTTATTGCTGTTGTGGACCCCAGGGAGGATAGTAACTAATGGGGATCTTTAATAAACTGGTAAACTAAACTAATGAAGTTCTCAAAGAAGAACCCATCCAGAGGACCCATTTAACATCTGTAGGTCATAGAAAATAGAGGTCGAAAAACATAAAAGTTACAAAATCCAAAAGGCATCCCACCCATCTCCTGACTGAGCTGAATCTTTATGAATGGCTAAAATAATCATAAATATACACAAGTAATTAGATTTTAGAAAAAAACATACAATGGGAATGCTGAACATTTAGACAATTAAAAAAAAACATTTAAGATGTTTTTTTTTTTTTGTACGTCTCAAAAGAATCAAATATTTTAACCAGCCTGCATTTTGTTTGCTTCATTACCTTTCAATTTGTACAGAGCAGCTGTGTCTCCTAATACACAAAAGTGCTGAAAGCAGAAGGTTTATCTCCAAATCCAAACATCACAACTCTTCTTGTTTTTAAATTGATTTCAAGGCAGTTTTGTTTGCTACACAAACACTATAAGATAGATGACTCTTTGTTAAATCGAAGCAAAGAAGGAACTACTTACATGACACTATACTACAGTATAATGTGTACTCCCCCCACCTACCTCACTAGAACCATCACACAAAACCATCTCTTACATTTAAAAGGTGTCTCAAAATAGCTTGAGGGGGCCATATGAGCTGGCACTGAAAGTACCTCAATAACCATTTGATCCTGTAAAAACTTGGAGAAAAAAAATGTTTTGTTAGTTTTAACTTTCTCTCAGTAAAGAAGATGTCTGATATTTTTGCTTTGCACATGTAATAAGGAATAAAACCAAATGAATGTGTGGTGTAAGGCCTAAGGGGACCACCATTCCCTGCCAGGCTGCTTCTAATTCTCCTTTTTGCTCTATAATTTCCTCAATGAGAATACCATCTGGTCTGTCCATTGAGGAGAGGAGGGGGAAAAAAAAGTGAAAATCCTATCCCAAGCCTCCCTCCTCCACCCTCTTCCACCACCACACTCTCATCTTCTCCCTTCCCCACTAGACCTCATAATACTGAACTCTCATGCAACTCGCCTGCTCAGCTCCACTGCCACCACTCCTCATTAGCTCAGCCTTTTCCTCTCTAAAGTGCAAATTTCACCAGTATTTTTCTCTCTCTTCAGCTTTTTTTATTATTTTTTGGGAGGAGTCTCCTTCCTTTAGTTTTCTTCTGACATCCCAGATTGAAGGCCCTCTTTCTGCCACTCATCATAGTTCTGAGATTATAGGTGTCTCGCAGAGAAAACGAGCAGCACAGCTAGTCAGGAATAGAGGAATTGCATCAAAACACTAGGTGATCAACTAGAAATGGCTGTGCAAAGGAACAACATCAAGCTTAAGTTGTGGATTTAAGTCATTGTTGTGCAAAAAGCCACTTTTTTGCACTCATATCACAAGGCAAATACAGAAAATATTTTTTTTTGTCTGTGTAATATCTCATGAACATCTAGACAACTTTTAATGACACTTGCAAAAAGTAATCATTACCTTTTAGACTTAATTCAAGTCAAGATGGCCGCCAGAGCCAAATGACCTTAAAAACACAAAAGAGCTTGAACTCCTATCAAGTTTACTGATAATGGCCTAAAGTTTTGTGTGGTAGTAGCTGAGACTGATCTTCAGCATGTCTTAAAAGCTCTAATAGATTGCACAAAAGCCTTGTTTAGTTTTTGTCTTTTAACTATTTGGGGCTAATAATGTCTGTTAGCAAAGAATACAATTGTTTAAGTCAGCCCAATACAACATGGCTGCTATGGCTAATTGACAAAAATGGCTATAATTCTGTCAGTTTTATAGATAATCTGCTAAAATTTGGTGGGATTGTAGCTGAGTCATTCACCAAAAAAATACTGTTTAGCTCCCACTTCTTGTGCAATGTTTTTGCCCCAAACTTTAGCATTGTTTTTGGCATCAACACTGTTTGTCTGTTAAGATTCATTGGATCTGCAACAGATTTACTTTTGGAGTTAATCAAATTCAAGATGGCCACCAGAGCTAATCAAACTAGCCAATACAAAAAAAAAAAAACTATAACTCAGTGAATTTAACAGATTAAATCTGCTCTGGCAGTAGCTTGGAGTCATTCTCACATACTTTGAGTGTGACATCTTCTGATATTGCATTAAACATAATTTTATTGCCATAGTTTGACCAAAACAGCTGCAACTCATTTTTATCACAAGATGATCTTAGTCTAAAACGTGGGCATAAAAGGCAGCGAATCATATGCATTCCTTCAAGGAACACTGAGCCTTTGGTTTATTGCAGATCATTTTAACGCCGCTGTTCCACCTTCATCAAAGTGTGTTGTCTATTTGTTGCACCACAGAACTTGAATGTGCTTATTTTCCATGCATATAAGATGGATTCACCACAACAGAATCCATCAGCGTGTAGTGACAAATGATGAGGAGACAGTTCTGCATGTAAAATGTAGCACGTTCTCAGCTTCTCGGGAAGAGCAAGAACCTGTGGAAATCAGCCAGTCCTTCAAACATTTTCCTACTCAATCTGTCATTGCAGCTTTGCTAAGTTCCGAATATCTCTTGAGACTTGCAAGTTTCAGAGAATGTCAGCCTTTAATAGCTGTAGAGGCAAAGTGAGCAAGAATCCGAAAGGGCCCTGCCACTGGAACACGGTGGTGTGGGAGTGAAAGGTGGCAGCTGCAACACTTCTCCACAATGTTTTCCCTCTGTGAAAACACCAGGTACATCCAGACAAATTTGTGGTTTAAGCTCGATAATAAAAGAACTTGTGGGTTGCAGGTCATAGATTCGTGGCCTTGTTTTGTCAAAGTGGTAAAACTTTGGTCTCTCACTGAGGTCCTGATTCTTGTTCACCTGAAGCCAGAACTGCAAAGAAAAACTGTTATTAAAGATCACAATCACTTCTTTCTGTTTTATTTTTGTATTCTGATTTTTATAAATTTCGGACCAGTCTGTTCAAGAGTCAAATAGCTTTAGGACTTTATAATTGTCGTCTAAACAAAATGAAACATTGCACCATTAACATACAGAAGTTTAATCCAAACCTAGCTTAAACCAAGCAAATGAGAAAAATGACCCCAGACTCGACTCCCGGGAGTCTATTTTCTGCAGCTTCCTACACACATGGCTTGTCATTTGTTCATAAATAAAACCCAAGACTGCAACTGCTCTTGGTGTCTCAAGTTACCATGTCCAATGTGACAGGGCACCGTTGCTATAGCTCATGTGTGAAAAAGAGGTTAAAGGGCATTTTAACCCCTTCCACATGCAGAACTTAATTAAGCTGACAGCCTCCGTACTTCTCTGTCACGTCTGAATTATCCCCTAGATATGTTCTGTACAGAACATCCCAAAAAAAAAAGACAAAGAGTTGGTGTGTCTTATCATGTCTCTATACTGTATTGATATTTATCTCTTTAGTCTAAACAAAACTGAGTTACCTTCTGATGTCTGACGTAAAAAGTAACATCTCCAGGGATGTAACCAGGAAGAGAAATACATTATAAGCTCAATTCATTATGAGAGTAAAAAGAAGTTGTCAGTGTGCTGCAGACTGCTCAGAGCAGGGCAGCTGTGTTTTGATTTAACCAAGGTCTCTCAGAAGCCTGTGTGTTGTGTGCTGTACTATTGAACCTGATTGGAGTCAGAAGATTAAAAATAAAGTTTTAAAGAAGAAATCCTAGATTCCTGTTTATTTGGACATACCATTTTGAACAACGCACATTTTTCCTACAGGTTGTTTAACACATTTTTTAGCTTGATATTAAATTTTGTGGTACAATACTGTATTTGTGGTGTGTCTTACCATTTAACAAATTGCAGCAAGGAAACAGATGTATTGTCCTCAAAAAAAAGTAAAGCTGTTTTGTTTTTTTTTTTAGAGCGGGCAACTACCAAGAGACCAGCAGACATTTTGATGTTGGATCTACTTATAGCCCTGATTTAGTCCTGAATATCTCCCTCCAGCTAAATTCAGAGTCTTTGTAACCTAATTTCTATACCACACTAACTGAAACTGTGAAAAGCACAACACAATTTGGTAACTTGTGTTAAAAAAACAGCACAAACTGAGATTTTAAATTTGTTTACAAAAGGTCCATTTGTGATCTGACAGCCTAAAAGCCTCACCCACCCACCTATTTACCCCTTAGTGTTTCAGTCATAACATCAACTTGTCAAAAACACGCAGTTAAGTAAAAAGTTGAGTTCAGCTGATTAAATTAAATAGACTTTTTTAATATGTTCAGTTATCATTGGAATAAAAGGCATGAAACAAGATGTGACAATTTATTGTTTAATGTAAAATAATAAGATTGGGATTTTTTGGGGGTAAAAATGTCAATCAGTTGACAACTGCAAAACATTTTCCTTTTCAACCAAATTTATCCAGCTTTTAGCTCAGACGCTTATGAAAAAGTTATGTCATTGAGACCATTGTAGCCCACATGTACTTAGTGTCCAGTCCGGTAAAGTTAACTATTATGTGTGAATCACATTTATATCTTTTCCCTTTCATGATGCATGTTTGAATGAAACATGAGAAACATTAACACTAAAGCGATCGATGTGTAAATCCCCTAATGATGTCACTTTAACAGGCTGATGAAGCCATTAATATGATGCATCTGATGTGTGAAAAGGGTTTTTGAGTGTATCTAGGAGACGCCACAGGCTGCAACAAAACAACACCGTTTGACACTCTTGGATGAGAGCGAGTTGGTAAAAACATGGTAGGGGAAAAAAATAATAATAATCCGAGCTACAAAAACACACAGACCATGCACCACATCAAAACACTTCTGTTTACTTCAGCAGAAAATACTAACTACACAAGGACATTTAGCCATCATCGCGCCTGCTTTTACCAAAGCATAGCTGCCTTAATTTAGACGTTTTAGCTACAGATGATGTGTTTGCCTCTATGTGCCTCGACTGTTAGACAAACTTTGGTGGTGGTAGCTGAAAATTGTTCACAGCACATACTTTGAACAGATCACACAAGATGATGTGATCACACATAACATTATTGTTAAGGTTTGACCAATAGAGCTAAAAGGTCATCATTTCTTGAGATGGTCTTACTTTAAACTACTGACATGAAAGGTGGCAGGTGATATGCATTCATTCAAGGAATGCATTTTTCTGAGTTAAGTGCTAAGAGAGCCGTGTTCAACCACCATGTATTTTCATGGGCTGTGTTATATTTTAAAGCTACACGTACAAATGTACTGCAAAAGTAAAAGGATGTAAGTGATTGACTGGACAAAAGTGCACTGATTTAATAATTCCAATATGTGTTTTGGGGATTTACATGTTGAAAGTTGATCTGCAGCGCTAACTGAGAAGCTTCTTTTCTTTCTGCTTGACTTTACAGCAGTGATAGATTTAATATCATGGCCAAAGTGAGGGCTGTTTTGCAACAGAGCGGAGTGGCGTGCAATGTTCTCTTTCCATTGGCTTCAACTGACTTCATTATTTGTGCAAGGACCCACTCCGGGGCTCCCCATATAGAAAACCTCAAATCAACTCCATGTGGGCAGTTCTATTTTAACTTGCCGGAGCCTCGCCTTCCTTTTCGTCTTCGACCACATGAAGGCTTTGGTTGCCGTTTCCATTCAAAAGGCTGACTGGATCTTGTAATTACGGCGGTTTCTGGTGTTGTGCTGGCTCATGTGCCGTCGCCTGAAATAATCTATAGCTTCGCCAACTGAACTGCCAATAGACAGCCTTAATAGCTGGATCAAGAAAAACACAAAAGCAACAACAAAGCCACTCTGGAATTACTTGCAGGAGCTGGTAGAGTTATGATAAATGTGGTTTTGTGTGTGTACATGTTGCGACTGCCGGCGTTTGTGCGCGATGTTACACTGGTGATCTCATCGTTTGTCTCTAAATTGCAAGTCTCTGAGCAAGTGGAGCAGATGATTGGAAAAAAAAGAGAGAGATGAAGATGATTGCTTATCATCTTTGGAGTCAACTCCACGGCATGTATAAATTATGCGTTCACGATCCCATTTCTCTGAAGGTCCAAGTGAGCTGAAGAGAATTACAGGAGTGCAAGGAAGAGAGAGATGGAGTGGGTGGCAGAAATACGCTGCGTCTCTATCCAGCTATCACTGGCAATTAGACTTACTTTCTCCAGTGCATGTGTTGATACTCAACTTCCTTTCAAGTGAATTTAATGAGCCACTAAGAGTTCTCAGAAATACAAGGGGCACTCATTATTGCGTGAATAGTAGTGTTTCTGACTTTGTGAAGGACAGCCTGGACTGGGCTTATTTGCATTTAGGTTAATGTTAAGAATAGATCTAGGCTTGTTTAGGGTCTGGTTTAAAATAGAACTGACTACATACTGGGATGGACACACACATGCCGCTGTGTATATGTCCGGTGTGTATTTCTGTAACACTCAGTGTGTACATGCCAGCTGCCTGCATTCCACATCTAAAGTCTGGGAGACATTGTAAAGATCACTATAGTAACGTGTAGCATCTATTTTCAAAGCATTGTAAAGTGTGTAGAAGGGTAGACCATAAATACACCCTGATGTATTTTCTCCCCTTCACCTTTTTGAACTTCTTAAAGAGAGTTAAAATGAAACAAGCATTGGTACCCACACTTGCAGACCAAGGTTTTAAACCAACCCTCATCCTCGGGGGCCACAACCCTGCATGTTTTAGACATTTCCCTGCCTTGACACACCTGGTATAAATGAATGAGTGATTGACAGGCTTCTGCAGAACTTGAAGACCTGCTGAAGAGCATGCAGTGTAGTGACCCTTTACATAAACAACTGTTTAAAACCATGATTTGTGTGATCTGTTAGCACTCCAAGAATGTGTCCATTTTCAATTTGTTATTTTAAATTTAAAGAAACAAATGTTTCTTTCTGGGGCAATTGTGGGTTTTATCGTCTTTTTTTTTTTTTTTTACAGCTCAAGCTGTATGTGCTCGTCTCCTTCACCTCTCTCCAAAAAGAGTTTGCAATTTCTGCTTCAGGTCACCCAATCCATGTAATACTCCCAATACTCGGTTGTCCCCGCTTGGAACTACTGCCGAGGTGGTTCTGAAAGAGGGGTTGGAAGGGGAAATGGACTCACATTTGACCGAGGCAGAACCGAGGAGGATCTCATACAGGCACGCCCGTGGAGACGGGGCTTAAGTGGTCTTGTGATGGTCTTGCTATCTGTACAGGGTGTTCCTCGCCCCTTCCACAGTGACTGTTGGATATGGGCAAGAAGCGGGTATAGATGATGGATGGATGGTTATTTCTTCATGACCTAATATTAAAAGCATACACATTCATTCATTTGATGTTATAAACACTAGGCTGACTTTCTATAAAAATAATGAAGCATATTTAGCATTTTTGGCCTTTTTGGCCTTTTTACATTGTTTTCTGATCAAAGTTTTGTTTGTGTGACCTGATTATGTCATTTAAATTACATGTAACCTGTTACTCCTAAAATGTTGCAATTACCCTTTATTGTTTGTGGTTTCTGTGAAGCAAACTTGATGGACAGTTTTTCATTTACATAAAAGGTCACATAGAATAAACACAATTTACAAGTGACATTGATTTGTAGAGTTTTTGACATAATGAATGAATAAATTAAAATTTGGCTGTATGATACCCTGCTGTATTTAAGATCCATCAAAGTTGATAAATTTGAAAAAAGGAAGAAAAAAAAGGTGAATACACCAACACAACCTGCACCCAACTTCGCTGCACACAGCCCTTTAAAGCCTCACATCATCTGAGAGTCGACCAAATAACAGCTCTGAAACACAAAGCCATTGTCAGGAACGAGCATTAACAACAGCCGCTCTCACTGTGACTTCTCACGTTGGCTGCATTTGGGCGAAAAATAGCCCTTAAACACATCAGAAGTGCCTCTTCAAACCTCTGGCTTGGATGTATGATCTGTGCTGGCACAAAGAAACATAATGACCCAATGCATTTGGGTGAGTGTGCAAATTAATATGGGAATCAGAAGACTGCTTTAGAGAGAAAAAATAAGTAAAAAAAGCAGTTGATGATGTCAGTATCATACACATTTCTGACTCCATTGTTATCACTTGCTCTTCAGCTTCTTCAGTTCTTATGAAAAGTGTTACATTGGGGACAAAAGAAAATGCCACCTCCTTGTCTTTTTTGCACTAATTTGCTACTCTGAACAGCCAATTAGCGTGATCTCTCTTTCACTGAAAGACCTAGCTCCAATGCAACGTGTTGACTGAAAAAAAAAAGGTTTGACAGGATCCAACAGTGCAGAAGGTGCACCGAAAAGACACAAGCAAAACAGACATTCAGCGATACTTCAGGGACCTTGTGTACAAAGACTTTCCAGCTTTATGTATGTGTTTAAAAACATAATTACTGTAAAAAAGTTGATGTCAAGAAATGAGTTGTTTCGCGTCGATGGAGCTTTTCAGCCCTGGTGTCCTGAGAAATCCAGTTCAGTTCTTGCCAGTTTAGTTTAACCCAGCTGTGTGTTTGCTTCATCCCATCCAAACCTACTGGCTTCTGGTTAGTTTTCATCAACAATTTAAGGGCCCATTATACTCGAGCCTAAGCCAAACAGTATAAATGTGGTCACATGGTTGCTCGACGTTTGTTTTTCACACACACCTTTCATAACTTCTGAGACACATCGAGCATCCTGAGTTCCTCAGGGATATGTCACTCCACAAAGTTTTTTTCCTGCTAGAGTCTATATTCTGAGAAAAAACTAAACAAAAACTCCGATATCCACCATTATTTGACCACAAATCTGTTTGTTAAAGCTCCACAGTTTTAGGCAGACGGATTCCTCCGTTCATAACACCTGTGTTATCTTCATCCATTTGACTATCTTTATAAATGTCTTATTTGGAGCACAATAGTTGGATTGTGGAAGCAGGTATTTGAAGCAAAATGCAAGTGCTTTCAGGATAAACAAACAAACTTCTGACCAATCACACAGTAAGTTCTTATTGGTTGAAAAGTTCTCCCAGCAAGTTGTGACAAGAAGTGGTGGAAAACTCAAAATGACTCAATTTTTCTCATTCAGCTGCAACAATGACAGCCGATTTTTCATCGTACGAATGAAGCAGGTTGACTCTTTTAGAGCTAAAGATCTTCTCATTACATCTGAAGTCCAGGCTGTGTCTGAGACATTTGCTGACAACAATCTGGAGCTTGTTAACAAAAGTGTTTGTTGTTCGACAGATCCAATCAGATGAAGCTTTTACAGTAGTTTAGAAGATTCTAACATATACACTTTATATTTTATCTCTAATGGAGACGTGGTGAAACGCAACAAAGGGGTGATTGTTGCAACTTATTCTTGACGGTGATTTTGTTCTTCAAAGGCTACGGATAACTCAAACCTTTTTTTAAATGAGTATTGATAGTTGGACATACTGAATATAAACACAGATATAAATTGACACACAGAAGCAAACAACTTAACGATTGACCGTAACCGTTTATAATGTTACAGCTTTTTATACCGTTTTCCAGAGACACTGGCTGGATTTTATTGAATCCTTGTGTCTTTGAGTCTTCTGTGTTTTCTCACAGTGTCACGCTGCATTACCACCCACACAGAGATGACCTTCAAAGAAGTTTTAGGGCTTTTTCCCCCTCCGTGAAGTCTCTGAAATGTGCGTCTGTTTAACGAAATCCAGTTGTAGCGGGTTATTCTAATTGGCTCCATCAGTTTGTTTATATTTAATCTCTTGCCTTTCTAGTTATTGTCTTTCAGTACCATGCCAATTTTAAAAACCCAAATCTTTCTGCGTCTAACCATAATCTATGTCCCATCATGACATGAAAATGTTTGAAGGTCAGATCTGTAACAATGCTACTGTAATAAATCTGCTTTAGGAAAATGAGGGGAAAACTTTTTTGTTTTTTTTGTTGTTTTTTTTGCTTTACACACAGAATGGAATTCACCAGCAAGGACTTGTGTTCTGCTATTAAATGTAGATTTAAGTTTCACTTTAACTGTAGCAACTGGTAATTTAGTGGTTTGTTTAGCACATTTTTCAGCTTTAATGTGCTTTGGATGAAAACATGCTTGAAGGATGAAATCTTTGAGATGCTAGCTGAGTGCTAATGTTAGCAAAATGTTCATATGATCTTTAGAATATGATCCAACTTAAATCATTACTTTATTCTGAAAATGGTTAACATGGGAAAAGACAAGTATGGAGTCCTGCCTCTCCCTGTAGAACCAGCTGTTTTCTAAACCGAGGATTACAGACATATTTTTAATCCTTGTTGTCACATCCTCACGCATACAAGTATGCAAATGAGGACAGATTTCCTTCCAAAGTGTCAAGGAAACAACATCTACAAATCCAACTGCAGAAGAAGAAAAACACAAGGTGTGAAAATAAACTTGTCCGTCTGAATGTATTACATTCTGTCAACAAGTCTGACTTGTGTTAAATTAAATGCACTTTGTGTTTGCAGAAAAGCAAAATACTTCCTGTAGTGAAGTGATGGAGTGTTTCGGGGGGATGGTGCATGGGCCATCTGCTTGCAAAATAGTGCCGTGAAATATCACTGAATTCCATTGTAAAGCATTCATTTTTCCATTTTTTTTTGTAAAACGTTTCCTGTTCATTCATGCAGAAATTAGACATTTTTGTAAGTGAACATGAGTTTGTTTGAGAACTTTATTTTGTAAATGGCAATCCTGTCATTTGTGTACTTTATGTAGCTAAAGATTTTAAAGGAAGGGATTTAGAACTTTTTAATGAAAAACAGTATAACGCTGCTGAATCAATTTCGAAGAAATGCATTTTTCTCCTTTAGAAAGTGTGCTAATTTAAAATACAAAAAAATGTGTGTAATCCCACTAAAGCTTACATAATGTATCCTTTCTGACGCCTACTTAATAAGAAAGCTTTGTCACACATTTAAGCAGCAATGGTGTTATGTGCCATGTCTATATGCAGTCCTAGTATTGTGTCCTACAGCATCAAATTATATAAAATAACAACTTGTTCCTTATAATAATACATGAAATGTTAAATTGGATCATTTTAAATTTATACTTGTGATTCAGAGTTCCTTTTCATCATTAATCACATTTAGTGCAGAGAGCCATTTTACAGAATAAAAAAACAAATTAGGTAGTTTTTGACATAAAAAAAGGTGTAGTGATTGAGGTGAAACAAGTTTGTATCGTTGGTGTCTCATGAACATAGTGTTTCTGTTAAGATTTATCAATTGTATTTTTTTTGTCAGCAAAGTTGTATGTTTATTCTAAGGTACTTTTGCAATAAACTACTGAACTAGGTTTATGGTTGGAGCGTTGAACATGAGGTGAGAGTGCGCACGCCAAAAGCAGTGTTGTATAAAGTACCTCAAAGTGATACTTGAGTAAAAGTACAAGTATCTTATCATAAAAATACTTTGGTAA
>JARVGW010000278.1:15083678-15098522 GCA_031762495.1 Anablepsoides rubrolineatus | reverse complement strand
AGTAAAGTACAAATAACCAAAATTTCTACTTAAGTACAGTAACAAAGTATTTGTACTTAGTTACTTTACAACTCTGGCCAAAAGTGACAGAATCCTACTGTCCCCGCCCCTCCGCATTGGCCCCGCGCAGGTCTCGACACGTGGTCGTGCATCTCCGAATTTTTGTAACTCCACAAAGGCTGCATGCATCGTGCAGCATTCAGTTTGTTCGTCAAGCTTTTGCTCTCCTGTCCTACAGCATCTCACAAGTTTTAAAGTGTACTGCCCCATGTCCTTTTGGAGAATACTACAACAATGCAAGCACCAAGTATAAACACCTCCACTCCTGGATAGGGTGCCCAATGTGCTACTATAATCTAGCCTTTAGTTCTACACAGCTACCAAGCACTGAATTTTGATTAAATTCATTCAAAATCTGTATAAAACACAATCTAAATCACATTCAGCTCAATGGATTTGCAAAAGAAACATGTTTTTCTGTTATTTTTTTATTTACTTTTGTTTTTTTACGTTTTAAGGGAGGAGAGATAACTAATGTCACTGAGATCAGACTTTCTTTTCAGCTTTTATTTCCTGGCAGTAGTAAGACAGCTCAGCATGCCGGCACGGCCTTTTGAAAGTGAGATTTGGTCACCAAATCAACAGTCATCACGACTCAAACCATCACTGACTCACTGACTCAATTTCATCCATGGCTCGACCCAAGTCCTGCCTGCAGTAGCTACAAGCTTCCTCTTCCTAGTCCTTTTTAATTCTGTATTTAACAATCAATCTTTAACTGAAGTGTTAAAAATAAAATGAAAAGCAAAATATAATTGATTCTTTTGCCACTTACCATTTTGTCATGTCTTATTAAACAAATAGAGCTCCTCTTGTTGAACTTTGATCAAGCTTTTAGCAGTGAGCACACATTCAGAGGAAACATTCTTAAAAGAAAAGACATGGACTGATTCCTAATCCTGGCAGTCCTGTCTCAATTTTCTCTTTGATTAAATTTGTCATCCCGGCTGCACATCACAGTTTGGCGCTCTCCCTCTTTGATCGTATCTGTTTGTAAGAAGATGACTAAATTCTTGACTTCATTAAATTATGTTTACACTCGTGCCTTCGGATCGGTTTCACCAGCTTCTCGGTCAAACACCCTGAAGGAAGCTTGCGTTCGTTGGACCCTCACTTTTTTCCTGCTGTAACGCTTTAAGTAAACCATCACTTGGGATAAGCTGCTGATATTTAAAAAAAAAAAAAGGCAACTCCTTTTAGCTGCTTTGAATGATGACAGCACCTTTGAATCTGCTGCAAACTTATAGATGTTCTGATGAAAGTCCGTAAAAAGAAACAGTCTCATTGAAGAGCGAGCCGAGGATTGTTTGATGTGAGACATTTAAATCTGTGTGATACTGTATGTTTTCTGTCTCCTAAAGATTTTTTTTCTTCTTTTTTTTTTACACACAAAGTTTTTTTTTTCTTCAAATTTAAAAAGAGCAAAATCTCTGTGTAGTCCAAGCTGTTTCTAATTAAAAATCAATCTGGGCTCGTTTTTAATGTATTTTTGTCTGATTTCATTTTTAGCTGCTATCTTAGATCTTACAACTCAGATTGCAAAGCTGACTTGATTTCCGTGGTCAGTGCTGAAATGTAAAGTCGTGATGAGAAAAATAGATTTTTCCTATAACTTTTAGGGAATATCTTGCAATATTACCCATTTGGACTGATCCTGCCATAATTTAAAATAAATGTAGAAATAAATAAATACGTTAATAAACTAAATAAATAGCTTGATAAAGTCATTGATAAGACAAATATTGCATCCAAAAAATAAGAATTTACTCAACTGATCTGATTATACAGTGCAACATAGTTTAATACTTACACCTGTAAATACAAAAGTAATATTTGACTTTTTCAGTCCATTTACCATTTTTTTAAATAATGTTATAACTACTGCTGAATGAGCAAATATTGTGACTGCACAGAGCAGCTGTCAATTACAAGTTAAAAATTAAAAAAAAAAAAAAATTTAAATTACAAATTTGTGACCCGTCACATCGAAACAAGGATTAAATCTAAAAGTGGGATGTGGAGAAAAAGGCACATACAGTGTTTTGATTATAATGTTTGAAATAATTGCATTTTGTCAAAATATAATGAATAAATGCTTATTAATGTATCATGCTTGAACTGCCTGAAATTTAATCCTAAAAAAAATTTGAAGCAATTTTTTTAGCAGTAGCAACAAAAAAGTTGATTTTTAGGAAAAACGGAAGTTTGATCAGAATGATCTAGGTATTAAAATGTAGCTTTTAAAGCCTGGAATCTGAAGACTTCATTAGGTCCTTTTGACCATATTTGACTTATCATCGATTCAATATGATGGGTCACATTTGAGCTTAGAAAGTTTAATATTAAGAATTATTTAATTTGAAAACTTTTTCTCATTTGTTAAACACAGACTAATCATGCTACAAACCTAAAAGTGAACTTTTGATTTGTTAAAAAGCAAAATTTGGACGTAAAATTATACATCTGTTCAGAGTTTAAAAATGAAAAAATTAAATGGCATTTGCATCAGGATCTTGATCCAAACCACAGCTCCAAATCCACAATGGAGCGCCTCAAGACGCACAAGGTCGAGGCTTTTCTCTGGCAACCACAATCAAAGCATCATCAACATTCTGTGGAAACAGCTCAGAAAAGTGAAGGATAAAAGCCCTGAAATCACAGGGCTAGACGTTTAACTCGCTGCAACAAAAGAAAAAAGAAAAGTTTTACAAGCGACAATACTACAAAAATAATTAGGCAATCAAATATTAAAGAAATGTCTGATTCTTAATTTTATGCCTCTTAGCTAGTTATGCAGATTGTGCCGTAAACAGACAAAAACAGCGCTATCTTGTTCTCATTAAGGATATTAAGCTGTTTTGTTTTCATTTTCTTTCGGTTTTCTGTTGCAGCCTGAAGCCTTTCTCTGTTTGGTGCACCTCTCTTGGTTTCTTTTGGATATTATTACAAAAGTTGGTCCAGATTTCATAACTTAATCTCCACTGTTATCTATAAAACACTTTAGTGGCCCATTGTTATAACGTTCTGCACAAAATGAAGCCATAGAAACTCTGACGTTGATTTAAATATTTAAATCACTTTAATTATTGATCTTAAGGTGATAATTCCAATCTTTGTTTTCCAATAACAGCAACTTTCAGAAAACCTTCTTTTTTCTACTTCAAATAGCTTCAAACCTTTCAAAAGTCCAAGCAGTGGGTGACACTTCTGACCTCATGCTCGAGGTATTAGGGAACAATGTAAACACTATAATAGAGTGAGCTACTTTATGACCCTTAGGAGTCAGCAAGGTCATGGGGTTAAATGTCTCCCAGTGAGTCATTTCCTGTCATAAGAGGGGGGGAGAGATGCAGCTGTTCATCAGAGCTAAACAGGGAGGTATTGTGAGACAGCAGAGATCACACACTGATGTAAAACCGACTGAGAACCACGGTATTGTGCTGAGGAGATAGTCACACAACTCATTATGTACGTGTCTGTCAGCTGTCAGGCTTACAACACGGAAAACAAGAAAATAAAAATCTGTGACGCCAGGAGCCCGATGTGGATAACTGACATTTAGAGAGTGACACCTCTGTAGTCCGGTGATTGTCTACAAACTGCATGACGGTGCAGATAATATAAGAATCCCTTCAGATTTGCTAACACGGCATGTCCTAGTTTCTATTAGCAGGTCAGGGCTTAAAAGTTCAGCCAGTTTCTGTCTAGTTTACACCAAAAGTCAGCTTGTTTTTGTTTGTTTTTTCCTTCAACTTTTCATCCCGGCAGTGCTAGGGGTTTCAATTAAAGTGAATGAACGATGAGTGAATGTTTGCAGAGGCTGGTGCAAGTGTGAAAATGCCTTAGAGCTGCCCAATGTGCACAGCAACCGAATTTAGAAACACAGCGGAGGAGTAAGGTGCATCAAGATTCACGTTTCAGGTTTTGTACTAAAAAAAGGTTACCAATTCACACAGAAACACTTGAGCCGTTGTCCTTATTTTTCATTTAGGTTGCTTTCCAATTGCAGGAATTAAGTGTTCCCACAGTTTTAGCCTCAGCCTTATTATGTCCCACAGAACTGTCAGGTTTGTCACTTACAAAGTTGTGAAAAACAGTTTCAGTTTATGAAAACATCATCCATGAGTTGTACGACATGCAAAAAAAAGAATATATCTGTGGAGAGAGAAATAAATTACATTTGGAGTATTTTAAACATTTGGATCTGATGCTGTCAAACTGCTCTGAAGCCCAATTTGTTTATTCATGTCTGAGGGACAAACAGCAAGGCTTTCAACAAAAACCTTAAGCTTAATTCATTAAAACAGCAGATTGTGTCCATGTTTGTTCATTTTATTAAATGGAAAACTAACAGACCGACACTTCTCCTGCAAAGTTTCGGAGTTTACCGTCAGGGCGCCGCAATGCTGATGGATGAGGAGAGGCGAGTGGTTTGATTTGCTTCGTTACTGTTATCTAATGGGCTAAAAGCTGGGAGACTTTATTTAGTCCATAGCATTCTCTGCCTAAACCTCAATAAAAAAAAGTGCACATTTCAACAACAAATGAGAAAGTGTGTAACTTTCTGTTAAAACAGCTCATTTTGACGGATGTCCTGTAGCATTTTGCTGTCTCTGCTTACGATTTGGTTGAATGTTATATTTTACAGGTTATGTATAAGCCTAAAAAACATTACATTTAAACAGTCAGTTGCATTTTGTCAAAATAGATTTCTTACATTCTTAAGCGAATGGAGATTTTGTAAAACTGAAACTTTGAACCATTAAAGGAGGTAATAAGACTGTGGAATCTTGAGATTGATGTTAAAATTACCAGATTGTGCATTTAAGGGAATGATAAAGTTTAGTTTGTTGAACAAATATGATACAGTGTGGTGTGTATTGATATAATTTGTTGTTTAGGAAAGACTTAACATTGCTTTTTTTGTGTATTAGTTTGAATTTATTTTTGCTTCATTTCATTTATTTATTATTTAATATTTATTTTAATGAAAAAAGAAATATAAATTAATAAATAAATAACTTTAATGATCTTACTGCAGGTGTACTGACATACTTGTATTTTCAGCTTTTTTCCACATTTATAAAACCATTACACAAAAGCATGACACACAAAGCTCCTGTTTATAATTGAAAACACAAAATAGAATTTTTAGCTATTTTTTTGTTATTTTTGATAACCTGTTGTGCTAAAACCAATATTTATTTACTCCTTTTTTACATGCATTGTCAGACAGTAGGCCTGTCATAATAAGCCATGAATCAATTAATCGCATGATAAATTAAAATGAGGTTGAGTATTTTTATTTGTCTGGTTGTTTGTTTTCTTTGTTTCTCCCTCTTTTCTATGCCTTAGCATAGTGAACTCTTGCGCAAACTATTTGCCAGTTGCATGGTCTCGTAACCTCTGTAGCACGAGAGCCCCATGAATTTAGCTAGAGGAGCGTTTTTGTTCTTCTCTCAATCTCTGGTCCAGGACAGTTCACTACTTTTTTTTTTACATTTGTGAGTTTAAAATAATGTCCAAGCAATATTATCATATATCGCAATATGTTCAGAGACAATTTATCATCCAGCAAAATGTGTTATGGTGATAAGCGTTATATAGCACTAAGCTAGCTTTTAGAGAAACGTCTTGAGCTAGATACGATGAGAAAAGTAAAAACCTTTTAGAAATTTTACCTGCTCTTCAGAAAGTTTCAAGGCTCCCCAGAACTTTATTTTCAAGATACAAGTTGTAAAAAAAAATATTTTCCATCAATCACTTTTCTTGTTCCTATCTCTTCTCAAACACATACTGATCATGAATCTCAGCTGCATCTTGTTCGGAAAACAAAAGAAAACCTGTGAGACAAAGACACATACTAATAACTGATGCATCAGCAGTTCATTAATCACTGTCTCACACACACGGGGTCTGATTTTCTTTAGTTTTTAGTTTTCAACCCCCTCTTTTTCTCGACACGAACAAGCCGCTCTGTTGCAGGGAGACAATGAGCGGTTGTCCCACTTTGTTTTCTCGGTTGGAAGCCATTTAATTAGGATACGTCTCGGTCATTTTTCTGTGTCAGACAGCCCTGCCTCCCATCAACAAGCTTGTCGCATGAATACTATAAATACACAACAACGTAATGACTTATCAATACTCCACTGGAAAATATATCATCACGATTAGAAGTGGGGCCCACTTGATCTGAATATTAAATGCTCCTCCAGTGCTGTTTATAGACCCTTTATCTCTGAGTACCTTTGGTTTGTCATTAAATATTAAAATTAGCAGTATTTCACTGTGTATCAAAAGATTACAGGGACCAGTGTTGAGGATTATAGAGGGAGGTAAATTATCCGTCACACGCACGGTCTGCTACCGAGATGTCAGACCTTATAATAACTTTTTCATGCTTCAATTATATCTGCGTTTTTTGTGCGAGTGAAATGCAGAATATGTGTGCAGTGTGTGTATGACGAGATAATTTAGGGTTGCAATTCACTCAGTGGTTGTCTGCTACACGGGGCGAAAAAAATTCTGTAAAATCAACTTTGGTGTTCTAATCTGATTAATTTTTTTCAAGATCTGTTGTTTTTTCAGATTTCTGTCTCCTCAAACATCTGGTTTAAGATTAGACCCTTTTTCAAATAGCCTTGCTATTGATCTGTGCCACTCACCTCGGATGAGCGCCGATCAAAATCCGATTTAAAATCTGCCTTCGCGAATTAGCTGTCAGATCATGGCGATGGAGGAGGAGGGATGCCGTAACAAAGCTGAGGCGAATAAAACGGAACAGGAAAGACGGTGAAACAAGATCTCATTGGTACCGAAAACAAATATGGTTCCAAAAGAGCATTACAAAAAGACAAACTTTCATGTCTTCCTTTATTCTAATTGCCTGACATATATTATTAAAATATACTGGATATATGAGACATGTTTGCAGCTAAGAATGAGGACTTTTCTGAACGTGGCAACAAAGTCCAAGCAAACAGTAACCAAGCACAGCAGAGCTTTCCTTTAGCCTTAGAATACTCCGAGTCCTTCACATGCCTCGAATGATCTCCGCTGAGCCGTGTCTCTACCGTTTATTTCCCTCCCAGGACTGGCTGAGTAAGTTCGGCTACCTCCCAACCCCTGACCCAGTGACCGGCCAGCTGCAGACCAAGGAGGCCCTGACCAAGGCCATCAAAGCCATGCAGAAGTTCGGAGGGTTAAAGGAGACCGGAGTTTTAGGTATTTCGCCTGATTTTAAGTGGGGCAATCTGGGATGAGACCTGCATTTTTTATTCATTTACTTATTTTTCTTCTCAAACGAGTCAACATGCAGCAAAGGACTAATGAGCGTTCCAGTCTAGAACTATTTAAGCTGAGTCAGCGCAATGTTTTCTTCTTTTCCTACAGACCAAGCCACTTTGGGACTAATGAAAACACCAAGATGTTCGCTGCCAGATGTGTCTCAAGCCGAGGCGACGAAGCGCAGGAAAAGAAGTCTGATTCCTCCAAACAAGTGGAATAAGAGGCATCTCTCCTGGAGGTAGAAACAAGTGACATACTCTAATTTTTTTATACTAACATACAGTCATTCAGATCTATTTAAACTCTCTATTTAGAATTATAAAACTATCATGCATTTTTTTTAATAAAAGAAAAACCGTATAGTTTTTAGTTTGACCTCATTAAGTGCTACAAATTAGCTTTTTACTCCAAATTCACACAAACATGACTTGTCTTCATTTATTTCTCTGATTTGATAAAGCATTTGGACACATTTTGTGCATGCTAGCTTGAGTGCCAACATTAAAGACTGTATTCCATTCTAAAATACCAAAGTGTGAACTTCAACATTTAAGGTTAAACTTTTACATTTAAATTTAATATTTAAAAATATTTTTTTAACATAAAGCTTTAACATTTAGTAAAAACTAGCTAAATGTAAGAACAGTGAGCTAAATAACAATAAAATGTTAGAGGAAATATTTAAGTGAGCTAAATAATGAAAAATATGCTGTTTTTTTTTTATAACATTTCATTTTACACAATCAATGAGAAGAAATTAGAAAATCTTGAGTGCTTTTAAAAGTCCGACAACAGTTTTTAAAATAAACTGCCTCTTTTTATTAGCAACGTTAGACTGACTGTAAATAATTCAGAAACTATAAAAACTTTTCATGCATTCAGTAACTTATTACAAGTCCGTTTTTATGTCACTCTCCTCCCTCTGTCACTGTCTAAATGTAATTACTTGATTTGTTGTTATGTTGAGAAATTGATTTCACACTTGACTTCTGCTCACAAGTCACTTAAAGCTCAGAGCAGAAAATTAAGTCTCAGTGCTTTGAGAACCTCTACATTACTGTCAGTCTTTACTGACTTGAGTCTGTTTACGATTGTTAGCCTATAACTAAAGTCAGCAGAACTTTTTAAAGGCCCAGCATCCCTTAAATGGTCCTTAAAGGATTTTGCTTGCCAACATTTATGCCAGAGTTCTGGACTAAAGTCATCCTGTGATGAGAAACAGCAGATTTATTGCCAAACCTTGAATACAACATTCACAAAGAACATCCTTTTGTAGCTATTTCTTCTCTTCTTTACTGATGTTTTATGACTGACCTCCTGGCCGGGTCACCCATGCAAACTAGATTTGGATCTCCTTTATTTAATATTTTATCTGGTTAAATAAAAGGGATACAAGTAATGAAATGTCAGTTGAATATTAGTTAGGTTGATCAAACAGCTTTTAGTGATTCAATCTGTTTTGACAAATGCTCAAAGGAAGGACACATCATAATATGAGAGTCTGTCCAGCTTCTTCATTTTAAGGAATTATCTGATCCCCAGCTTAGATATTTCTTAAACTAATTTCCTAATTCCAGTGGACTTTAATGGTTGTGCAAAGCTAAAGCAAAATGTAGCTAAAAGCAGAGTTTCCCCCGCAGCGTAATTATTCTGTTGTCACCATGGAAGCTAATTCCAAACTGAATTAGTTATAGCTAAATTCACTCATTAAAAAGCCCAGCCAAAAGGGCTTGCTTTAGTTCTTTCATTTGTATTATTTAAGAGAAATAATCTGGGCGGCGCAGGCGGACAGATCATGCCGACAAACAGCAGAGGATGATTTTAAGCCCGTGTGCTTTCTTGCACATGCATGGGGAGTTCTATCAAAGATTTCTAATTCTGTTTTTTAGGCACGTTAAGCTTCACTTTACCTGTTTACTTTATCCTGTTTAGAGTTGTGGGGAAGAGCCGGAGCTATCCCATCTGCCGCTGAGTAAAAAGCAGTATGAACCTTATCAGTTTAATAATGGGCTAATGCAGAGGGAATAACAATGCACATTTCAATATACAGTACAAACACTACCAACAGTTACCCAAGCATGCAGAGATTTTTTTTAGGTGTTAGCTAGCTAATGGTTGTGCTAGAATCTCAGTTGGTTACAAATGTTGAAAACAGGTTAGACTTGACTCAATATTGTAAGAAAATAGACAAGTTTTACACTCACAGTGCAGCCGTGTAGCCACATTAACAACCGCATTTTGAAAATTTCGGCTTATTTTTTGTGTGCACAGCTTATCGAACTTTATTCTAGGCTGTCTCACATTATTTCATTGCCTCATTATAGCCGCCTCAATGACTGCTCCCACAAATATGATTTAATCTGCTGGAGCACAAATGAAGATATAGGCAGATTTAGACCTTTAGTCAGAGCAAGATCAAGAACAAAGGATTGCTGCCCTTTTAAAACTCCACCACTTTTTTTTTTTTTTTTCGGTGGTGGATGAAAAGGCACAAACAAGACAAAAAGAAAAAACATCCCCAAAAGCCATTTCGGCACCAGATGTGCTGCAGCTTGCTGCTGCTCTCATTATTTGTGTTTGCAAATGACCATTTAATTCAATCTAAATATCCATGTCATTAAAATTTCACAGCATTGTAAAAGTTTCTAAAAAAAATAAATAGAATAGTGTTCAGAGGAGCTGCCTTCAAATTAAACGGGAGTTGTTTTAAGGTCACAGCATTCCATTTTTGATTTCTGCTCTTTGCCCTGCTTGAAATAGCCAATCTGCTCAGAATTTAGCTCTCCAATTCTCTCATTTGAGACACTTCTAGAAGCCATCCACCGCAGGTAAAATAATAATTTCTTATGAACATTATCATTGACCTTTCAGACTCATAAAAAGGAGCTTGGAGCTCCTTTTCCTCTGCTACTCCCACACACAATACTAAAGGGTGTCATCATGCTGTTTGGCTACCGATCAATAGCAAATGACTATGTGACACTGGATTAATGGTGGAGCATTCATCAAGTTGTTTGGCCCTTAATAGAACCAAATGCACATCTTTGACTATTTGAGAAATGGCTTCTTTGAAAAGAGAGAATAAACAGCTGCTCCTTGCTTATTTTAAATACGTTATTAGAATTGATTCAGTAGGACATATTATAGACATATTTGTGTTTGAAAGCATATATTTTAGCAAACGGTTCATTCAAGCTGGAAAATCCTTGAAGAAATGCATGTCTCCCTCTGTGATTTGATGCTGCAGTTTTAGATCATTTTCTGCTAATAAATAATGAACTTCAAGTTATTTTGGTCCAATCTTGAAAACAACATTATGCAGTTTTGTGTGATCTCACAGGTCTTAGCACTTGCTACGCCAAATTATAGCTCAGTGTCTGTAAATTTCAGGAAGAATTTATGCGTATGCTAAGGTTAATTAGCTTTGGTGGCCATTGTGAAATAGATTGTATTTTATTAGTGTCTAGAAGAAAGCAGCATAGAAAAAAATACGTCAGCTCTTGCAAAAATGACAAAAATAAGCCTTCTTTAAAATCCCATGTGTATGTCAGCGTATGTATATGATGAAATACACAAATGAAGTGAGAAATAAAGAAAACTAGAACTCACACACACAGATAAATATATATCCTCCTACACACAGGCCTGTGTGTGCATGCTACGCCTTCCTCCTGGTGGGGTTTTAACTTTCATTTTCTTCTTTGTCCTGCTGCCAATCATCCAGCGCTCCTGTCAGCTCACGACTCTCTAAAATGAGACAGCTGTGTCTTCAAGTCCGGTAAAATGTCTTTGTATTCGCAGCACTCCGATTTGTAGACCTGCTCGCAAAAAAAAAAAACAGTTGTGGATTATGTTCCAGGTTCAAACCCCACAGAGATTTTCACACGGTGCAGAATTTGAGAAAAAGGCATTTATATTCTGCTCAAACTGACTTCCCTTTTATTTCTCCCGATACTTGTTTTTGCTCGTGTTTTAAGTGGGTGTCAATCCACTTTTACAGACATCACCTCACAGCTTGGTTTTATAATGTAGACCTTAATACTGTACTTCATTTTTTTATTATTATGTGAGCAAAAACAACAACAAAAGAAACAGGGTTGACGCTATAAGAAGTAATAAATTATGCTAACACAACACAAATGAATGCACAAACATATGGGGCACCAAGTGTAAATAAAATGTTTAAAAACACCACAAAAAATACATGTATTAAAGCAGACATACGGTGCTTTTAAATCCTTCCTTTTCACATTTAAATCATTCAGTTGGGGTCTTGATTAGGTCTGAATTCCTCTTTATTCCAACTTCACCAGCCCCTCTTTCACCCCTTTTCTGGGGTTTGTCTCAAAATACCTGGTTTGGTTACTGTTCCTTTAAGACTTCTAGACTAGTCCACTCGGGTTTGGGGGCGGGGGGTACAGTTTTTAGCTTGCACAATCTATTTATTTACAAATTAATTACACAGAAGACTTGTCGGACACAGAACCAGAGGATAATTAAAACAAGTAAATTATAGTTGGTAAGTCCAGACCTTATTTGGCAATATTTTTGCTAATAATTTTATGTAATAGTTAAGAAAACGTCATATAAAATAGAAAAAACTGAACGGGCTGAAAAATCTGTATAGAACAGTGGATTTTGCATGACATGTCCCCTTTAAATTTTAAATCTAAATGTGTAAATGTAAATGTCAAAGTTAAATCCTAAATGTTGAAATTTACATTTAAGTATTTTGTAACAGAACACAGCTTGGCTTTTGTTATGACGTCATCATCCTGAGACAAAAGCAACCCTTTAGTAAAAGCTAGTAAAATCTAAGAACAGTGAGCTAAATAATAAAAAAATGTGTTAGTTTTTACATTTTGTTTTACACTGGGCCATTCAACCTCATTGGTGGGCCAAACTCATTATACTGTAATGATAAACAACTTGTTTTATGTTCTAGATTTAATCCTTCCTGATGTTGACTATTGATCAAAGATTTCTGATGCTCAAACATAAACAAGAAGTTTTATTTCGATATTCACGAACATTCAGTCTCTGCGGTACTAACTGTAAAAGCTGGTGTGTTATGAGTCAAACATAGTAAGTAAAACATTGTGTGCATATGTTTCAATTAAAATATCTCATTTACTTACAGCAGGAAGTAACAGCTCCTTCTTTCTTTCCTGATTTGGGTTTCCATCCACACAATTGTCACATGACAGAAAGGCACTCCATCCTCTGCCTGTTCGCACACGTCACTCACATCATTATGTTCTGAATGTGTGCAGCATTCGTGTTGAGTGTCAGTTATTTCACAGAAGGGAAGAAAGGATAAGTGGCTCAGCTGAGCACCTATTCATTTTGGGAACTCCAATTCAAGCTGTATTTTTCTTAATAGAAATAAAACCCTTTTCTTTTTCTTTGATTGTGTCTAAGAGCCTCCATGACAAGGCAGAGCTCTTAATCCCAGTTTAACTCCATCTTTCCTCTTTCACTTTTCCGACACACCGTGCTGCACTTGGCCGAGCGTGTCACTGACATTAAAAGCCGAGGTGTGTAATGGCTCACGGTTAACCCATTACCTCGTAGTGTTAGCCCATTATCACAGCAGACAGCCTGGCAGTCATCAGCGGCTTTGACTGATAACACGCACAGATAGGTGGGGCAAGCTGAGGAGAGCATGGGAGCAAAGATGAGGAAAAAATAGAATAAAAAAATATATTTTTTTTTTATATTTTGTAAAAAAAAAATACAAAGTTGAACTGGTAATAAAAGTTAAATCATAGTCTCACCAACAGTTCTTTGTCACCATAAGTTTGCACAGAATCTAGAATGAACAGTGGTGGAGGCTGAACAAATATAAAAAATCCTAAAGCCAGCTTTTTATTAGACCTTAACTTCAAACCCAGCAAGGCATGTTCAGAAACACTAAAGCTGTATTTTGAAGTTCAAGATGGCTGGTAATGACGGTATTAAAGCCAGCAGTAGTCATAAATCAAGAGTAGGAATCCATCAGAGAACTAACAATAAAGAACATTCAGAAATACCACACATGTAACCAAAGGCACCATAGGGGTCGTAAAAATATAAGAAGTAATAGCATAAAGTGGATAAGTTTAATAGCCAGGGCCACTGCAGCATGAAAATTAAAAGTTTTATTTCCATCTTTTGGTTCATTTAAGCAAAGGATTCGAATAATTGCTGTCAGTTTGTTTAAAACTAGTGGTCTGAACTTAGATTGTGTTTTAACTTTATATGGGCTTAATAGAGAGCTTTATAATGAGTTTCCCAGCTATATAAACACTTATATTAGGCCTTTTAAAGAATATTTACATGCTGCAGTATAAATATTTAACACACGTTCCTCTACTGTAACAAATGGCGACAACTCTGACGCGTGGACTTTTGAAACGGGACTTTAAAACTAAAGTTTATTTGCTTTGAGGCAGGGTTCTTTGGAAACGCTAAGAACAATTAGGTTTATACTTGTTGTATACAGCTCTTTAAAAACCTCAATTTTAAGAAAAGATAGTTTAATTCTGACCAACTGATGAGGTATCGTCTAAACCAAGCCGTGACACAAACACAGTGAAGTGAAAGGCTTTTAAAGTGTTTGCTGTACACCAACACCACTTTGGTCTCAGACTACCGTAGGTTCATCAGTCAAATCGAGAACTAGAGAAATTGCATTTCACACACAAGAACCGAAGCTACAAGCTAAAAGCAGCAACACAATAACTAAAAGATTTTTCTCTCGACGTGATTAAATTATTCAAAATGCTGTGTCTGCATTAAGTAAAACTCGAACACCTTGTTAGGAAAATGTTTACTGATGCAATAAATGATGTAAGAGGCATCAAATGCACAGATGCACAAATGTCAAAATACTGCTACACAGATTGACAGGTTTGTTTGGGCAACTGTTCAAATATTAATACACAACTTCTAATATTAATGAAGGGATGAGAAATTATACATTTTTAATAAATATTAAAGCCCTAACTCAGTATCTTTAAACTTAACTGAGCTGTTGTGATTTTTGTGTTGGTTAATGGAAACTAGCAGATGCAGCTTGACTACTCCAGCTGTAGATGTACGTCTAATATGGCGTTTCTGTTTTATTGTAATCCATTGAGATGTCTTGGTAACAAACACACAGACACACATAGGCAAAAAAACACTATTGTTTGCCTTAATAATCGGTGCTAGAGTTGTAACCAGTGTTGCATTTTGATTGGATGATAATGACCATCTAAAATGTATATATAGATGTATAAATTTAGCTCATCTTTATTAAAAGTATGCTGATTTCACCCGTCACCAAGCTTTTGACACTTTAACATCCCTTGAATACTCATTCATCATTTAGCTGGTGTCACTTTAGGTCACTACCCTGTGAAATTGCATGTTGGAACCTTTAGATTGACTGTAACAATAGCCGTGTTTCCATCAACGTTTCCTGATTCGCATTAAGACGTATCGCATCAGAAAAGCTGGATGGAAACGGCTTGA
>JARVGW010000278.1:15050415-15083578 GCA_031762495.1 Anablepsoides rubrolineatus | reverse complement strand
TGTAGTTGTAAAGATGTGCTTGTGGATCAGATTTATATCCCCACTTCTGTTCTCTCATATTGAAACATATTCATAAAATTCACATTGCTCCATTGTAAAAACATTCATACCAGCCTGATTTTATGCATTTTTGTAGCAAATATTGAGACTTAAGGCCTGTTTTTTTTATTTTGTTGTTGTTGCATTGTATGAAATCTAGATTAATCTACATATTAATTTATTGAGAGGCTCTCCCTCTGACCATATAAAAAGCTACAGTGACTGAAGCTCTTAGTCTGTTCTCAGCACCATGAAATAAGCACATTTGAGTTAATAAAAAAGCTACTTAATGGGTCACTGGTGTGTCTGGAAGAACAAAGCTTGAGCCTCGGAGATTTCAGAGCTACACAAAACTCTACTTTGTCTCTCTATCTTTCCCTGGCTTCCAAAACAAATCTGGCTCATCCGCACGATTCTCCCTGCTTCGACCCTGTCCTCGGGCGTCACATCTATTCTGTCAGTTTCACACGGGCCATAAATACCATGACATGGTAGAGCCTCTGCACTGAGCCCCCCGGCCTCTGTCCCTTATCCTCCCTTTGTTCACCTGCACCATGTGCTTCTGTAGATTAGAGTCGGCGTTTGTCTCCTGGATACCCCAGGTGAGTACTGTAAGCGTGACAGCACGTCCCAGGCTGAAGCCAACCCGAGGTTAACTAAATGCTGACTTGAGCCATCCCACTCAGGAACTCTAAGCCAGCTCTGCGCCGTGTGTTTAGCTCTTCATACATTTGCAAATCCGAGTCTCCAAGCTCAAGGTTTTATGTTGCTTCTCAGACTCAGACAAGGCGTTTCAGAGGATTCTTTTCAAGTTTTGGCCAAACAAGAAGGGAAGGTGCTCTAAGAGCCTGTGGCCTCGGTAGGTGTCTTTCCATGAATGGATTTTGACTGGCGGCTGAGGATCTAAGACATTTTTACTGTAAATATCCCTGACAGTACTCAGTTTTCTGAGCTATTGTACCTCTGCAATTGCTTCAAAAGCAGATGAAAAATTCCTGAAGAGTATCAATTTAAAATGCATAAAGCTGAGAGGTCATTGACATTATGGATTATACTAAGGAGTTCATTGTGTGTGCTTGAACCTGACGATCAAACTAAGCTGTTGGTCACAATAAAAAAATATATTTTTAATAAAACAGAAACACACACACAGGATGACCTGTGTGTTTTGGGTATTTTGCAACATTACCTAATGCTTGTTTGTTGGTTTGCTTTAAATGAGACTCAATATACACCCTTTTTTCGTCATTACATCCATCATATTAAATTAGGTACAGGTTGCCTCCAGTGTATTATATGAAAGCATGTGAACATTCACTAACAGGAAAGGTCTAAATACTTGAGTTTAAAGAGAAACAAACTATAGTAACAGTTAAGAAAGTATAAAATCCCACCTACATGTAATCCCTTCATTTTTTATGGTCACAGTTTCCACCACAATGTGGTTTGTTGACTCTGTTTTATTTTGTCTTTCCCAGACTCCCATGGGATGGATTTGTTTGCGGTTGCAGTTCATGAGTTCGGTCACGCCATCGGCCTGGTCCACACCTCGGCCATAGAGTCCATCATGAGACCGTACTACCAAGGTCCTGTGGGAGACCCTCTGAAATATGATCTACCCTACGAGGACAAAGTTCGTGTTTGGCAGCTCTACGGTATGAATGAGCATGTGGCCACTTAACTCTTGTTGTTATAAGAAAAATGTTAATTTAGAAGAAAGGTCAACAATCTCGAACAGACAGACAATAGAAACAATTGTTTCAAACTTCTTGGTTAAAGAGCCAATAGTGTCACTGATATTGCCATCTAGTGGCATGATTAGGGTATTTCAATGTTCAATGGAATGTTTTTTTTTGTTTTGTTTTTTTCAGTCTGTGCAAATAGATTTTTTTATTTTTTGGATGGTAAATGGACTGAACTTATTTAGAACTTTATCAAGTCTCTATTGAGTACAAATATCTTTACACTTCAGTCTTTTACCTATACACACATTGATGGTGGTAAGCTACATTGTAGCCATACCCTGGGGCAGACTGACAGAAGCGGGGCTGCCATATACCGGCGCCACCGGACCCTCTGACCACCACCAGCAAGCAAGGCCGGTGAAATGTCTTGCCCAAGGACACAATAACTGAGACGGATGAAATGGGGGACCGAACCGGCAACCCACCGGTTACAGGACGACTACCCTAACGCTGCCACAGCCACTGATTTTTCTAGAAGACTAGCACATATAAATATAAAAAACTAAATCTAAATATTGTTAGAGCCTAAAACTGTCCATATGAGTGTGTTGAGGGAAAAAAAAACACATTCCCAATAAAAGACTTTAAACTCAAAAAGGATGCAGTTTGTATTTGGTACTGATGAAGCAGCATGACCATGTGGCTCTAAAGGGCACCTATACAATTGGGAAGTAGCAACACATACAAGGCTAAGTCAGTTTAATTCATGAATGCTTTAATAATACCCTTTGAATTTCAGAAAACCCAAGTTAATATCCACTGGTCATACAGTAAATGTCATTGTTATTAAGGGTTTTATGTATGCAGGCCAAATTTATCATTTCTCCAACACTCAGGTGCTTTCACACCATCCTTACTCTTCTGGCCTTAAATTATGAGCCTGTTCTTTCTTTGTGTTCGCTCGGTGCTGCGAGGAATATTTGTGTATTTGTAGCTCAGGAAACTTGAGGTCTTCTCGCGCAGGAACCTGCAGCTGATGAACTTCATAAAGCATGAATCCTGATTTAATAAAAACATGAAAGAAGTTAATTGGAGTTTGGTTTAGAATGTGACCTTATTACACCTTGCCTTTATACAGAACGTGTCAGCGTGATGAACAAAAAAAAAGAGATGCGAACAGTTTACAGCTTGCTTAAAAGGGAAAAATGAGAGAATATGGTAAATTTAAGCATAAAGAAAAGACCACAAAACTAAGAATTACGGTTCACAAAAAAATAAACTGAGTATGTATTGTTATTCTGTAGGTGTCAGAGACTCTGTGTCTCACACAAATCAACCAGGTGACCCCTCCCAGACCCCTGAGCCGCCCGTTCTTCTTGATCTTCCTGAAAACAGATCCACTGTCCTGTAAGTATAAAAAGATTACTCTTCATTTTTCTCATACAATAAAAAATAGATCTTCTTTTCTGATAATGCTCAAATGTTAAGCCTCTTCTACAGCCTTGATAAGACGTTTTAGCTGAAATGCAGAAGTCTTGCATCACCAGGTGCAAGTCCACCCGTTCCAATATTCACTTAGTAAAATGTTCTTCAGCTTGACACTGCGTGGGGAGAACAGCAGACAGGAATGTCAATAAAAGTGAATTGAGCCGGTGCAATCTGGGTATTCTAGGTCAATTCGGGACATACAAATAGTGCTGTTTTGGTTATTTTGGCGGGCTTGAATTAGCAAAAGCAAAGAGACGTAGACATTTTTGCAAAATCCAATATTTTAACACTTATTATTGTATGATTTTTATTCATTTTAAGCTTAATTGAAGTGTCTACCTGGTGGTTTGTTGTTCAAGGTGAGCAATCATGTAGTTGCCCTGTTTGTTTTGTCTGTCTTTTAGCAAAATGCCTCATGAGTAAAACTTTCAGAAACTACTTGGTGTACTTCTAAAACTCAACAATGGGATGTAGTAACAGGTTTCCTAAATACTTAACCTTCATTTTTTCGAGCTTCTACACCGTTGTTGGCCTTATTAATTACCTCCTGTTAACTTCATCGCAACTCGACGAGTGGGGGAAGCTAGATTAGTTGTGACAAGGGCACCAATCTGTCCACTGGGCAGTGATGTAGTTTTAATAGAGCTCTGAATAGAGACCCTTGTTGGTAATATAAGGGCTGGCGGGCTCACACTCTCAGCCCTGTGGTGGTAATAGCTTCATCATTGGCAGGCAGACCACGCCAGAGCTTTAAATCACTTAAAACCCCCGGGGACTAATGCACCCAGGGATCTCGCTGCCTGATAGGGCCTTCTCTTTAGTTTAGGCTGGTATCACTAATTCATGCACAGGCACATTTTAGCAGTGGATCAGCAGGAACAAAATGTGGGTCAATAAAAGCATGTTAAAAGTCAGCGTAAATGTTTTTAAAGCACTGGAACAACATTAAATACGTTAAGAGATTTAACGTGATATACGTAAATGTCCATTTTACCTTTCTCTTTTCATCACTTTTTTCACAGCTATTAAGTTTTCTTCTTGCTCCTGCTTCTTTCTGACATCTCTCTCAGGCTAGCACGAGATGCCCCAGACAGATGCACCAGTCACTTTGATGCAGTGGCCCAGATACGCGGCGAGGCCTTCTTTTTCAAAGGTACCACAGCACAAAGGGAAACACACAGGCGCAAAGCTGCACAACAGTGTGGGAAATAGAACAAGCACCAAGCTAAACAAGTAGAAAAGACAAAGGGGAAGGGGCTAAAGAGGAGCTATATGGAGGCAGTTGGAGTGGACATGGAGGTAAGTTGGAGTAAGGAGAGAGCATGCTGAGGACAGAGTGAGATGGAGACGGAGCACTAAATAAGTAGGGCTAGAGGAAAATCCAGAGTAAAAGGGAGCATAAAGAAATGTTGAAGGAGGGGGGCCGCAGACACCCAACTGAGGCCTTTGAGCTCCAAAAGACTACGACCCAAAAATTACATCAGGCTTTCATGCTTGTCCTCCGGAGGTGACCCCAAGCTTCCTGCTGACAACGGAAACAAGAAACAGACTTTAGCTGGCATTTCTTTTGAAAG
Source organism: Anablepsoides rubrolineatus (assembly GCA_031762495.1). Classification (NCBI taxonomy): domain Eukaryota; kingdom Metazoa; phylum Chordata; class Actinopteri; order Cyprinodontiformes; family Rivulidae; genus Anablepsoides; species Anablepsoides rubrolineatus. The sequence goes on along the minus strand of JARVGW010000278.1, from coordinate 15,078,792 downwards.
ACCTTCTTGTGTTTTTTAATGTACCAATTAAAAGTTTATGCATCAGTGCACATAGTTAGTTTATTTTTGGTTTAAAGATGTGTGAAATAATACAGATATACAGTAGGTGTTGCTTTTTGTTCAAACTGGTTTATAACATGCTGTATTTGGGTATATGTACTGTATAACTGTTGTTAGGTCAATCAGTGTTACGTTTTTAAAATTAACCATGTGCTTTTTTCAGATTCCATCATACATGCAGATAATCTTTAATTGTACTTAAAAGGGACATATGCAAAATCCACTTTATTAAGAACTAAATACATTTTGTTGTCTACTTGTAGTCTCTAGGTCTGCAGAAAAGTTTAAATTAGTTTTTCCTGGAGCTACGTAGATATCTTTATATTCTGTCTGGGTCATATTTTTGAATCTGTTCAGTTTTAAAACTTAAACTATTACATCACAGTATTTGCGATGGAACTGATAAATAAGGTCTGGGCTTACCAACTACAATTTTTTGGTCTTAATTCTCCTCTGGCTCTGGGTCAGACTCTGGCTCCAACATGTAAGGCTGGATGGACAAGTTTTCTGTTGTTGACATCTTTTAATTAATTTGTAAATACAACGTTTCTGTGCTGCTATATAGTCAAAAACCCTTCTATCAAACTGGAATAGACCAGTCTGGAAGCTGGAGGGGGGCGGGATGTGAAGCACCTCGTTTGGATTTAAAGAGACAGCCTCAAAACGGGTTTATCTGAGACACATCTCAGAAAAGTGGTGAAAGAGGGGCTTGTGGAGTTACAATAAGGAGGAATTCAGACCAAAGTATTGCAGTTCCACATTACATAGACCTCACCTGAATTATTTAAATGTGAACAAAAAGGATTTAAAAGCATGATATGTCTCTTTTAACAAAAAAAACATTGTATTCAGTATTTTTTGTTTGTTTGTTTTTTAACAGGAAAGTACTTTTGGCGGCTAACAAGAGAGAAGCACCTGGTATCTCTTCGTCCTGCACAGATCCATCGCTTCTGGAGGGGACTCCCAACCAACCTGGACAGTATTGATGCTGTGTACGAGAGACCCGGGGACCACAAGATAGTGTTTTTTAAAGGTACCGCTTCCAAACTCCAAATGTATAATTACCTTATGAAATACATCACTGAATTACAAAAAAAAAACTTTCAATATACTTCTCAAAGTGAACCTAGTTTCTAAAATGTATCTTTAACTGAATATATTTAAAAGATAATCAGATTTGGAACATTTTTTGTGATAATTCCCTCTGTGTCCTTTGTTAAGGCCTAAAATACTGGGTATTTAAAGACAACAACGTGGAGGAGGGTTACCCTCGTCCAATCAGTGACTTTGGACTACCCATGGAGGGGGTGGATGCAGCTTTTGTTTGGCTGCACAACGACAAAACCTACTTTTTCAAGGACAAACAATACTGGCGCTACGACGACCACCTGAGACGAATGGACCTGGGCTTCCCTAAAGACAGTGTCCTCTGGAAGGGGCTGCCGTCCCAACTGGATGATGCCATGAGGTGGTCTGACGGTGGGTTATGTTACAAAGACATACATTTTCTCTAGATTAGATTAATAAAAAGTAAAACTACGAAGAGAGGTGCTGAGAAAAACTAGAAAAGTTGGATATTTGTCAATAATCTTGCAGCATAAAAAGTTGTTGAATTATTCATTAGTTTCAATAAACTTTGGTCTCTGATGGTAAAACATTTCACCTGAGAAAAAGCTGTTTTTTATCATTCAAGCAGTTTATTTATTCATATGTAATTTGAGTTGACATGATTCTTTGGCGTAGCTGCAATGTGCTGATTAGAAGCGTTTGTTTTTAGCAGTTTTTGTGCCAACAGAGTAGGTTTTTTCATACCTTTATCTGTTTTTTTTGACGTAGCACACTTGCATATTTTATTTTATTTTATAAATTTTTTTGCCAGCACTCTGCTTCACATTCAGAGATTCAGACACACTCAAACCTTGGAGCTCGCCCAGTGTAATCACGCTGTGCAGCTCCACTGTACCAAGGTCATGATATAGACAGTCGTTGGATCACATACAAGTAAGAGTAATCAAATGATTTTTAAATATTTCTGATGGATGAATAGAAGCACGATGTTTGGTTTGTAGGTTGGATTTGGATGACGCTCAAGGATGGTTTATGTTCGGAAACAACCCCCTGCACACACGTCCGCACACACACGCGCCACCTGGTTTTAACACACACTGGAAGCCAAGGTGTCCCTAAACTTCTCTGCAGGCCATGTGAGGAAGCTCTTTCCCTGTCAGGTGTTTTTGTGGGCTGTGTTCTATTGACTGAGCTTGTAAACTCTGAGGTCTCAAAGCTCTTTGATGAGTGTAGCAGCATGTGTGTGTGTGCGCTACTGAAAAAGAGTGCCAAAACGAGAGAGAGAGAGAGAGAGAGAGAGAGAGAGAGAGAACCAGTCAATTGCATGGTTCTCATTCAGCTTCACCTCCAGCCATTATCACCACACAGCCTGGAAGGGTGAACCTACACGCACAAATGCACATAGACAGATCATGGGGCCTGGGAACTGGAGCCACATCAAAGCATGCTCTCTGTTTGTTTCACCAGCTCCAGATGAAAGGACAAGAAAAAGAGATTGACACGGGCAGAGAGAGAGAGAGAGAGAGAGAGAGAGAGAGAGAGAGAGAGAGAAAGAGAAAAGTGACATGGTAGCAAAAGGAAAATACAATAACAGTTTGTTACAAAATAATAAAATGAAAAAGGGACAGCTGGAGTGTGAAGAGAGAAAAAGAGGTGAAATCTAGACATGAGGGAGGTATTAGTACACACTGGAAGGAAGATATGAAACACAACTGATAAAAAAAGGACTAGGTGTATGAAGGAGAGCTGGACTGACTCAGTGGAACTGGCTCCAGATCTGTTCACATTCACCAAATCATATGTTTGCAGTTTTGGTCAATTTTTACACACATTTTATTTAGTACAAACTTAAGCTGTCTGCTACTGGCCACTTTGTACCCACCTCAGCCTATATTATACCCATCTTTGTAGTCACAGCTCTGTATGCTATTTATTTGTTTATTTATTTATTTGTTTATTTATGTGTTTATTTATTTATTTATTTTTCTTTATTTTGCCTTGGAAAAAAAACCCAGTTATTTTATTTGATATTTTTAATCAGTCCACTTAGGTCCCTTCCATAAAGGCCTGACTTTTATTTCCGTCTTACATCCGTGCGCTGTGAGGAATTATTCATTTTGATTCCACTGTGTGCTCGATAGGCTAAAATTTTACCTGATTAAGTAAATAGTATAATTTACCACACTTGCATTTTTCTCAGGGTTCACGTCTTTATCCCCACTGGAAAGAACAAGAAGAGGGGGAAAAAAGTTTGCCCATTTAAAAGTACCGGAGGGATTTGTATGGCAGAGCATTTTCAATTATGTCTGGTTCTCACTTTGTGAGGAAGTGTTAAGGACACAGTTCAGGCTGTGGTGGTAAAGTGGTGCAACACAACAAATGAGGAGAGAAAGTGACAATATTTACACAGAAAAACACTCAATCTGAGGAATAATCAGTGCTTTGGGGTTATTTCTCAGTGGTTTTGTTGAATTCCATTTCACACAAGCTTGTCTGAATGCATCTGAAACACATTACCTCCTTCTAACTGTAACCCCACTGCCCTGTCAGCGCACCTCGTCTCAGAACTCAAACAGGCATCTAGCAGCGAGACGATGGACTAATTTTACCTAATTTTCCGTGGTGCTTTAAATCGAAGAGGAAAACACAAACAGCGGTGGTCTGAAATTGATGTGTTGTAGTGAGCGAAAAAAAAGAGGGGTTGCATGTCTCGGCGACGACAGGAGAAGATTTTAAGTGAGTCTTTTAAACAAGTGATGAAACAGCAACAAGGTCGTTTGCATTAAATATTCTATAGTCAAATTAATCTTTTTGATTGGTGCAATGTTCACATGAGGAAAAGAATAGATGCAGTAAACGGGAGAAGGCCACCAAGCTGAAGCAGTGTGACGCTTTGAGCGAAATTCCTCTGGAAAAACTTATGGCGCAGTAAAAAGAACAAAATTAAGACTATTGAACAGTTGGCACCACTATGGTAGCTGGAGGTTATTTCTCTACCAGCTACTGATATCTCCAATGATAAGCTGGCTCTGGCAGTGGCAATTAAACAAAAAAAAAGCAGCTACTAATTCAACGTGTTTGGCAATTTAAGTGTCTAAAAGTAAATAAAATCAGATTAATGTTCAATTTGAAGTTTACTGGTCTGGGTTAAGAACTGTGTACATAAAAAAGCCTCTGAACTGGGCTTTGCCCTGGCTGTTACTCAGCCTTCCAACTAAGACATATAGTTTCTGTGATAAATATTTAAACAATAAATAATTCAAACTAATTAAAATGATACACTGACCTATAATAAAATGAAAGCATGTGTAAAGAAAAATGTAGCATAAAAACACATTAAACATTTGCATTCATTTAGAATGCTGTTCATAGGTCTGACTGCTTGAGGGTAAAAACCATCTATGAGGCTAGGAGTCTAATGAAAAAAAGAAATATTTAATACGCAATGCTTTTTAATGCAATGGATATCCTGCAGCTGAAATAACCAAACACCTTTTTTTTCTTTAAGTTTAATTAGCTGTGGCAGCCATTTTTAATTGAGCTGTAGATGATTACATTGAGACTTTTATTGAAATGAAGATATTTTGTTAGACAGTCAGACACATGCCAGACAATAATGATATTAAATAATGATCTTAGCTGTTGCTCAGATCTTTTCATGATCACAGGTTTTATTTATTTTTTTGTTAGTTTTTTTTTTTATTCTAAAGAAAGAAAACAAAGATTTTAACTCAAAGTTTACAGGACTTAAACAGTTAACAAGTCAGATGGTTTTATTGTTATGCCAGTGCATTCTCAAGATTATACACAAAATCAATAAAAGGCTACGGCCTGCAAATAATGGACTATAAGCATTAGGTAGCTCAAATGTGAAATGTGGGTTGTTAAATGTGGTATGTTAAATAGTTTTAGAACTATGGGTATTTTTGTATGTCCAGACACCAACTCTTGAAATAGCGCCCCCACTTGAAATATGGGGTCTATCGCAAAACCGTGCTATAGTTGACCAAAAATCTCTGAAAAAATAAAATAAAAACAATATGACCCGTACTTTGCAGGGGTAATAATAATGTGGTGGTAAGTTGAAAAACTCATAAAGATGAAATATTAATAATAGATTAACTTTGTTGCATCAGTCTACCTTTACCCAATGTGTTAAAAGTTTATATTTGGCAATTTTGTGATTGCCACAATATTCCTATGGCTCTTATTAATTAAAAAAGCTACATTACATTTAAAAATAAATACCATGCACTGTGTGAATGCAAATAGGCTATAAGTCATGGTTGTGACTCTAGAATATAAAGTGAAGGTCACAGTATATACTAGATTACAGCATTGGACATCCTACATATTCCTTTATGAGCTAATTAAACACAATTTTAAATTTTTTGTTGTAAAGGTTTTGCGCGACATGTTTGCCATTTTATTCCGAGGCTTTAGGATGGAAATATAAATGAAGGGCACCAGCTCTTAGTCAGCCACAAAGTTGGAACGAAAATGAATCACTCAAAAGCTACAGAATGACAGACCTTGAGTTGTTCAGTGTGAGCTCCAGAGCTATTACCAATGAGAGGACATTCTTCACTTGGCTCCTTCTCTTGTTTGTTTCCTCATATTAATGAGAGACAATATTATCACATGTTTATGGCTTTCTCCCTCCCTCTCTCTCTCTCTCTGCCTGTTTGTCTATATCACTGGTTAATGAAGGAAATGAATAGGATAGCCTTGGACAGTTAAAAAAAATCTGTGTTCCACCTTTTGGAAAATAGATGAAGTTATAAACCATCCAATTTCTGCTGAAGTGTGCTTCACTGAATCTATCATTCAGCGCATACGCCTTGAACTCGATTGTAAAGAGATTTTTTTCTCAAACAGGAGTAATTTTTTTTCAAGAATTACACTCTGTAGCTGTTGAGATTCAAATCAGAGCTCATTTTGACTGGATATTTCCTTTTAATATTCACATCATCACATCAGTTACTGGCAAACAACAGAGTGGTGTTTCCATCCAGGGGCACACAGTGCCAAAACCCATTTGGTACTTTGGCTAACTCTAATTAACTTAAGTGCCCTGTAGTGCAAGAAAAGGCCTGGTGGTGGGTCTGTCTGTAACAAAGCAATGAAATATTGAATGAAAGCATAAATCCCCTGTAAGGCTTTGCATTTTTGTTTACTTAGTTTTGTTTCAGACTCAAATTCATTTTCTATATTCACTGATCCAGTTCTGTTCTTTAGACAAGTTGTATAAATTATGAAATCTAAACTTTATGTAACAAAAGAAAAAGACCACGGTTTTAAATAAAGATCTTTTTTTTAGAGCTTGGATTATGTGTTGGGCATGACCCTCAGCTACTACCACACCAAATTTTCATTCAGTATCTCTCAAACTCATCAATTTCTAGCCATAATTAGCACATTAAACATGTGGTTCATTAGATATTTTGCTAACAAATAGACAAACAGACACATGTAACTACATGATTGCCCAACTTTCATACTGATGTGAAATAAAATCAATAAATTAGGTAGAACATATAGAAACTATTATTAAAAGTGTACCCGTAGGATACAGGCTGTGCTTTAATTTACATCGTTCTCAACTCTGTGTCAGAAAATTACTTTCATATGTTACTCAAGTGTTTTTTTCCCCCCATTTTATTGCTGTCAAACATAATTGCTGGCTGGAATATGTTAACATAACTGCAGGATGTGGCAGCAGTGAAAAATTACACTGTGAACCTTTTTTCTATAATAAATCAGATCAAGGTTTGTTTCAATTTCTACAATTACACGTGAAATTATCTGCCACCAAAACACTAAGGCAGATGCTTTTACTCTTGTTTGGGTTTCATTACAGATAATCTTATTCAAATCAATATGAATTTCTGTGCAGGAATCCCAACCTGTTTTAAATTCCCCCTCAATGTTTTTCGGACAAATGTCCCGTAGAGCAACATCGAGACTCTAACCCTTTGCATTCTTGATTGCAATGATTCTAACTTATGACCTTCTGTCTCCAAAGGCTCGTCCTATTTCTTCAAAGGGAAGGAGTACTGGCGAGTGCCGGGAAGCGACATGGAGGTGGAGGCAGGATACCCCCGCCTCATCGCGAAGGACTGGCTGCTCTGCACCGAGATGCAGTCGGACGCTCCGGACACGGAAGCTAAAAGCACAGAGACGAGAGTCAACGTGCACCCGGACCACGCCGAGAACGGATTCGAGGTGTGCTCCTGCACGTCTGACACCGCCTCGCCTTTGGGCTCCCGCCTCTCCTCGCCTCCCACCTGGCTGCTGCCCCCCCTCTGGACGTTGTTGCTGACCCTCTGCTCCGAACTGCTATGATGCTGAAGCATGGGGACTAAGTACTATAAAACGGACAATCCAACAACTGGAAACTGTTATTATACCATTTTGTATCCTTTTTGCTCTGAACCTTCAGTTATTTATTTAATATGTCATATTTGATTGGGGGGGCTTCCAGAAAAAAACAGAAGCACCTAAAATGCTTTACCTTTGTTTTATTAGTAAATAATCAGACTGCTGCATCTCTGCAAGAAAGAAAATGTACTGAATAAGAAATATATTCCAAACTTTTGTTTTGTTTATTTTTATGTGCATCAGGGTCACAGCAGCAATGACCCCCAAACACACCAATGAAGTCATGTCAGCAGATTTAGAAAGGAATCCTGTGCTAAGTCACTCACACACACACACACACACACACAGCAGAGACAATTCTTTGTTACAGGCTATAGAAATTGGTTAAGAATTTGTTCAAAGTAATCAAAGAGTCAGAAATTCACACTTCAAGTGTGATGCAAGTGAGTCTTTTTTTAATCCAAACATTTGATTAGCTGTGGCAGCCATGTCCAATCAGGTTGACTCCAAAAATGAATCAGTTGTAGAGGGACATCCAGTGATTACTTTCTGAGAGATTCATTAGCCGGCATGAGATATTTTTGCTAACGGTTCAGACAGATAAACACACAAGTGTGACACATCTTCGACTTTCAGCAGCAGCTGATAAAAATCCAAACAAGTTTAACAGTTTAGGCCAAACAAACCAGTATGAGTGATGGTGGCTTTGCCACATCTACACTTGGAGCAGCCAGTAAGGCAAATTAGGACAAAGTTGTTTTGCTTTTGGCTGCTCCCCTCTGCAGGGGGAGCCACAACGAGCGAACTCACACGAGGGATTTGACTATTGTTTTACAGCAGATCCTCATCCCGATGCGACCTGGGCTTGAACCTGCATCCTTACAAGGCTGTGGCACTGACCATGGAGATACTGCAGCCCCCCAAAGCAAATGAGAACAATAAGGGTTCATAAACTACAGAAGAAAAAAAAAGCTCTGGCACTGCCACAGCAAGGCCAGAGAGTGTGCAGGGGAGGGGGGGGGGGGTTACAAACAAGGTCTGGAAATCGTCCAGGGTACCGGGGGCGCTGCTGTGAATCAGAATTAATATCCTTCCAACTGTGTGCTCCAACCACTACTTCCCATTCACTTACAAGGAGGCTAACAAGCTGAGGAAAATAAAAATCCAAACCGTCTGCACAATCACATATTACCAGATAGAATTCAGGAGCAGCCGTTAGATTAAATCCCACAATCCACTCAAACATATGTCCATAAAATATGAGCTCTTAAAGGCTTACAATGACGTCTGAAAGCTTCAGCTTCATGTGTGGAGGTGGAAGCACCGGTTCTCCTACCTTAAATCTGTTGACTCGGCTCCAAAATGAGAACCCGCTGTTCTTGTTCATCGGTGGGTTGGGAGCCTTTTTCCTAACAAATTACCTGCTGTCAATTCAAGGTTCATATTCCTGTTTATTTTATTGCCTCCAGCTACATCATTATGGGATTTATTATTGCTGTAAAGATGTATTTACCTACAAACTTCTATATTTGACTTGAGAGGTTTTTGCATTTATTGCAACACCAAGTGGACTGTGTATATTTTAAGCCGTGTTTTTATTGTATAATATTTTTGTAGAAAATTAAAAAATATATATGTATGAACGACTTCATTTCATGGCTTTTTATTAGACGAATTGTTTTGAGTTTGCCTGTGTTTTCTTTTTCTTTAATGTGGTGAGAGGCTTTAACACAGATGAAGATAAGGTGGCAGCTTTGCAGACGCCGACAGGAGCTGCTCCCCATCTCTCTGCTTTCACCCAGGCCATGTTTTTGTCTTGTAGTGGTCACTGCTGCTGTTTATCAGGGATGCAAATCGCACCGAATCAATCAAACCGCACGTTCACTCTGAGAGGCTTTATAAAGGGATCTGCTGACGAAGGATCTCCACGGCATGCTGGGGTTTTCTTAAAGGGATAGTTCTTTCACTTTATAGTTTATAACTGAACCTTCATGCTATGGTGTGATCATTATAATTGTGTTGTAGTCAGGACCACCTAACCCAAGACCAAGATCAAAACCAAGTCAAGACCAAGACCAGAGTGTATCAATACTGAGACAAGACCAAGACATTTGGGGCTGGACCAAATCGAGACCAAGACCAGGAAAAAAAAAAGGAAATCAGTGCCCTAAAATAGTGGTTCCCAACCTTTTTAGACTTGTGTACCCCTTGAGCTATTTTCTCATTCCACCCCAGTCAAACGTAATGATGATTCTCCAAAACTATAATGTACTACAACATGATTATTAAACAAAAAATATTTATTTAACTTCCTAGAACTTTTAATTCATTGTGGAAATTAGTCAATTCAATTAAAAAATACTTTATTGAAATTAGGTAAATGTATATAAGATATATATAATGATAGGGCCCAACATATCTCAGTCCTATTTTGTTTTTTTTTTTTTGTTTTGTTTTTTTACACATCTGGGAAATGTTTCCATGTACCCCCTGTAATATGGTTGGGAATCATTGCCCTAAAACCTCCAGTATTGCTGGGTTGCAGTCACATGGCTTTTGTTGTCTTTGTTCTGACACACTACTTTTGGAACATGAAAAAATATATATCTTTCTCCCAATTGGAGCAGTTGCAACGACTCTACATGGCACTGAATGTCTGATGCTGAGTTAACAGAAAGAAACAGGGCTGCATTTACCTCCTGCCCCCCAACTGCATTTTGTGACATTAATATTGTCAGCAGGCCAGCAATACTGTACACAGGTAGCCAACTTAATATGTATTACTAATATTGACTAAATCTCTTTGTGTGAGGGCCTTCTAAAGAAATTTGGTACAGAGGCAGATTGCTAACATTAGCTAGCTTTGCTAACATCACACATAGCTTACCTTTTATAGTGCTTCCTTTCAAAGTGATGATAAACATTTGATGTAGTCCCCTTCGTCTCCGAAAGTGAAGCACTGCAGAATTTACAAGTCTCTGTTTGATTTCTTCCGGATGTTGTTTTACAGATATATTCTTTATTATATATGTAGCCAAATTGTATTACCAAAGATTTTGCAGACATCTGCTCCCAGACACTACTCACTTTCTTGGAATGCCAGGTGGGGTGACAGCGGGATCAAAAATACATCATTTGCAATGACTCACGCTTTGATTTGAATTAGTATGTTTTACATCCAGTGAAAGCAAAGATGTTAATAAATAACTTCTGCAATACTCTAAAGTTACAGATAGTGACTGGTCTCAAAATAAAATCCTCAAGTCCTCAACATCCAAGATTGAGTATAAATGTGATCGAGTCCGAGACCATCAAAAAGTGATCTTAAGACCAAGACCAGTCTTGAACGACAGCAGCTCTGAAGTGACTCTTGTGCAAAAGAGAATTTTATGTCACCCACTGAACAGCAAAATAAATATAGATTGCACTTTTTTTTTTTTATAAACAACACTGCATTTGTGTAGATAGTTTTTTACCAGATTCAACCACAGACTGCAGCCCATAACTTTACTCCTCTACCGCTGTACTTTTGAGGTAAAATTAAGTTTAAAAGTTTACAGAGTCACTCATTCGGCAGTTTTGCCGACGGCAGCATGTTTCCTTCCCTTCTCCTGACACACTCCGCTGGTATTAATTAACTGGAGAGCACCTGCACCCACAGGCAAATGCAGCACTGATGGGTCAAGTTCTGTGTGGGTGCTCTAACAAGGCAATAATTAATAAACTCATGTATTTAATTTAGCCATTCTAAAAAAAAAACACAAGTGAAAACATTTTTAAGAAAAAAATACCCAGCCAGGGAGAGTGGATGTGTGACACTGTTATGTCACTTTTTGAATCCCCACATGGGCCAGACTGAACCAATCGATCACTCTGTAACTAAAATATTCAAGACTAGGTGGAACTTGTGTTCAAAGTTTGCAGTGGAATGGCTGATGGGGAAGACAGCATATGGCAAATGGAGAAACAACTGGGCAGGAAGTAAAAATCCCTGGAACAGACTGATATGGAGGTTAGACACAGGCTCACCCGCGAAAAGTGAAAACTGAAAGCCAGAGAACAAAAGACAGTAACACACACACAAACACACACAAGTGGAGGCAAAGAAGAAATGAAATGTGATCTCTGGAGAGACGGTGGCAAAGATAAGGAAGCAATTTAGCTGCAAAAACACATAATCCAGATGGGATTTAGAGAACTGTTTCCACAACAGCTTATTTTTCAGTTTGTTTAAAAACTGATGTCTGGGAAGGCTTTTTTTAATATTTGGAAAAACAGGCTTTAGACAAATTATTTACTCAGAATATTTAATTTTTTTAAAGGTGAAACCAAAAAAAACATTAACGATAAAGATCCCTCATCTGTCAAACTCTGATTATTTCCATCTGGCTTTTGATATCCCAAAATAACAGAAGTAAAAAAAAAATAAAGAAAAATAAAGATGATGAAATCCCTAAATCCCTTGCAGTTGTACAAGGGAATTTTTTTTTTAACTATTTGCTCACGCAGTTGTTAACAAAGTAGTGAACCTCGCCCCATCCATGCTTGTGAACGACTGAGCCTTTCAGGGATGCTCCCTTTTTACCCAACCATAACACTCACCTGTTTCCAATTATCTGTTCACCTGTGGCATTTTTTTAACATTCCTTAACTTTCCCATTTTTTTACACCCATGCAGCTTTTAAAGAACGTGTTGCAGACATGAAATTCAAAAAAGTGATTATTTGGGGGGAAAAAAACCAATGAAGTTTATCTGTTTGAACATTAAATATTTGGTCTTTGTAGTGTATTGAAAAAGATGGGCAAATCCTTGTATTCTATTTTTATTTATGCTTTATACAACGTCCCGGCTTCATTAGCATTGGGGTTGTTAGAAATAGCATAAAATCTTAGACGTCACATTTCTTAAAAAAACATTTTCATTTAGTTAACAGCATGCAGAACCAATTGGTTCCCATTATTTGACCACCGTGAGCTCACTGGTCAGACAGCCAACTGAGCCCCTGAGATACCAGAGGCACCCACTCTCAGCAGGGACGTAAAACTGGAACAATACTCCCAATTTCACACTCACTTTTCACCAGTGCTGATAAGCATGTGCATATGGGTTTGTGTCCAAATTTGGGCTCCTGGGATCGCACCCCCGCTTTTACACAAAGGGAGAGTTGGTGTTCAAGAGAGGAGAGGAGCAGCTGTTGTTGCGGCTGTCCATGAAGCTCCACGCCTGTCCTCACACACATCAAAGGTGGGTCCCTGAAGCTGGAGCAGGTGCAGAATACACAACACGGCCCTCAGAGCGCCTAACACAGAACAGCATCTAAGTCATGGGAAATTGTTTGCGGTAATTGGGTTCTGAGGTATTTGTTTCTGGACAACAATGGAACCAGGAAAATAAAAGCACCCTTAGAGGAAGACGAATGAAAAAAAGTTGGACTTGTTGGAATTCAGCCCTTATAGGCCAGGTTGTAGCGAACATTCTAAATCAGAACATCAGCTCTCTTACAGCATCCGAACCGTCTCGCAAGTGATGAGCATTACAAGTATGGAAATTTATTTAAATACATGAAGCAGTTCTGGCGGACTGTGGAGCCCTTTCTCTAATCGGAAATGACACCTGAAGGTGTTTGCTCCTATTATCACTGGCAGAGCCTTTGCAGGCCGGGCAGAGCCAATCGATCAGTCTGAATTGAACCAAGCAGAGGCTGAAATATTTGCTGCTGGAGCAATTTCCTCCAAAACCTGGAAAGTGTGTGGTGAGGGTGGGCTGAGCGGATGTTGTGCTCTGTTACCTGGGAGATGCAGCACATATAGAAAAATAATCCTCCACTATATATATATATATATATATATATATAACTTTGTGGACATTAAAATATGAAACATGCAAGGGAAATACTCAGTATTTTTTCTTTTTTTGAAAATGTGTAAACAGCTACCTGAAACACATCCTCTCTCCGTTATGTTTGTACTGTGCTGCCTCCTGCTGGTTGTTTGAACAAGCCAACAATTGTCCCACACTGTCTTGAGCTGTTTTCTCCCTGCCTGCAATCAAAAAGGTACATCTCCAATAAATAAGTCCTTTCAGAGTCATGTTTCACACTGTGATGTTACAGCAGGTCATCTTTTAATAATCACACTCAAAGCCTGCTGTGTGGGTTTCATTAGACCCCGGATTCTTCCTGAGGCAGCTGGAACACCGTGGAGACCTGCAGGGGGGCTCCAGGTGGGATCTCTTTTCCTTAAAAAAATATTTCTGTGTGAGGTGAGGTTTAAAGTCGCAGAGAATCGAGGGAGTTTGGGTTTCTGACTTGTCAAAAAAAAAAAGAAAAGAAGTTGCATTATTTATACATAGATCTTTTTGTGGAAGTTTTAAAACCTAATTACAGTTCTGGGGTGTTTTTATTTCATGAGCTGTCTCTGTGAATTATTGTCCTTTCAGAAGTTTCCTTTTCAGTGTTTTTTAAATTTTTCATCCTCAGCTGTCTTCTTCAGCCTCAGCATGTTTCATTCACCCCCCCCCCCTTCCCCCTCTTCATCCTCTCGTTTAATCCAGCTGTAATTCCTTTTTTTTTACGTCGTCCACTTAATCCTTTTCCGCCAAAAATAAAATGCAAACACAAGCGCAAACATGGCGTAAACATAGGAGACTGAAGTGTGTGACGAGGCTGAGAGATGATGAAGAGTGGAGCTGATGAGAAGAGTGGCTGCAGCTGTGACTGAGGGGAACAGGTCCAGAGGAACTGAACAGAACACAAGGAAGAGTTAATGGAAACAAGGAAACAAACAGTAAATAAAAGAAAAAAAAAAAACAATCATTTGTGTCATCAATATAGATTATTTTACTAAGTGGTCCAGTAGGTGGCGTTACTGACAAACAGACCTTTGCTGTAACTTTACTGGAGTTTCTGAACATTTTTTTTCTTCTTAGTGAACTTTATGGCTCGTTTTAAACATTATCACATCATAAATATCTCTCACATTAGTGTACAGACTGAAACACATTGTAAAGTCAAAATCTGCTTCTTTTCCTTCTCAGATCCACTGTTTCCACTTGTATTGATTATCAGACCTGTTATCAAATTTCTGTGGCTATTTTAGAAATTCCCCTTTTTCCTACTGGCACAGATAAAAATAAATAAATAGATAAATAAATAAATAAAAATAAGACATCTTTTTTCTCTGGAAATGATGTTTCTTTCTTGGGAACACCTTCACAATTACAGAGCTTTCCCACCCACTTGTGTTTAATCTGCATCCAAGCGGTGAACCGAACGCTCGGCCACATCTGAGCCTCCAGCACACACATAGGTCGTGCTCTGCACCTCCCAGCTGCAGCCTCAGCGAACATGTTTAAACCACAGCGCTTCCTGTGTTAGAAGATATTTTTACTGCAGTAGAAGTGATGCAGTTCAACGAGCAGAACAAACATTATTCAGCGTCTTACAAACTTTTTTTTTTTCACCTTTACATCCACAGTTCTCGAAGTTCATATGTGCTCTCTGCGAAACATTGCATCACATTCTGATGTTTTGCTCAGACCGGAATGCAGAATCAGCAGCAATGTTTTACCCACATTTGTGCTGCTCAGCCTGATTATTAGCAGAGGCAGATGTGGTTGCATAGTTGCAGAGGTGACGCATGCCACAGGCAAGAGCAGAACAAATTCCATCCTCGAGTCTCAGTTTGGTTGAAGCAGAGGAGAAATGTTTCAACTTGTCTTTTGATGGAACAGAAAACTCCTGAAGTTAGGCCTTTCAGAAAAGCTCTACCATCTCAGGAATGTTGTTTCACCCAGAGGTAATGTGATATCACTGTACAGTGTACATCACAGTATGCTCATAATGTTCATCATTTCTTTATTGAAAGGTTAATGCACACATGGACTCATGCATGGAGTTGGTAATATCACTAAACAGCTGGTAGTACTACATGTTACAACCTAATACATACTGGGTACATAGCTGGTACTTATAGATTACTTTCTTTGCAGCTACCAAATACTTACAGGGTGTATATTATACCTATGTTATGAATGATAACACACATTTTTTACTAGTAGTTTCTGCTTAAATGTAATTTTACCAACTTTTGAGTCTAAATGTGTACATAGGTACCTACTTAAGCCACATAAGTGTTAAGTACCAAGTTCATACTCAATAATTATCTGGTACTTACTTACTGTACCAGGTAAGTTAGACGTTTGCAACAGGTATGTACAAGCTATGTTCCTGCAAAGTACCAAGTACATATTCTGTAAACACCTGGTACATACCATTATATACTGGAAATGTACATAGGACCTACCAAGTAAGTTTTGTGTTCTTACAGGTTCTTACATGGTATGTAGTAGTACTTACAGGGTACTTGCAGCATGCATACCTGCTAAGTACCAAGTATGGGAATGGCAAATACCCAAAATATACCAGGTACATTAGGGGTGCAACGATAGAAAATTCACAATTTGGTTCGATACTTTAGTCTCACGGTTCTATATTGCTTTGATACAAAAAGAAAAAATTGTAATACCCTTCTAATTTTGCAATTTATTGAAATTAATTCTGAAAATGTGTTTAACCTCAAAAGTACAGTTTTTCAATTATATGTTGCTGAAACAGCAAGTTTCTCAGTTGATCTGCTATCAACAATGCAGCCTAGGTGGAGTAGTCGAACACAGATCCACTGATCCTTCAGCACAGAGCATTTTCAGAAGACAAGTTGATCAAATACATTTTAAAAACCTGTATTGTTCCATACATAGTTTGTATTGAACCTAAAGCACTGTATTGAACAGTTCAATACAGATACATGTATTGTTGCACCCCTGATTTTGCAAATAACCTTTTTTGGTGTTTTGTTAGTTTTTAGCTCAACTTTTACTCTGGATTTTTTTTAAAATGTGGATGCTTTCCCTAATTTCTACATATTTTGGTGACAGTGTGTATATAGTGTATATATGAAGTCCAGACTTCACTTTTTGTTACTTTTCATCTTCTTTTCATTTGAACCTTCTGGGTCAGTCCACGGTGGGTTTAATGTTGTGGTTAGGCTCATTATCCAGCTGAAAGGTCCTCTCATCTATTGGACAGACAACCTCACACTGCCATCAAGCGCTCTCATGCAGATATCACACAGTAGTCAATTTTCACAAGAAGCTGGAGTTAAACACATGTAGGGCAAATGTCCAGAATGGGTTTCTGTGAATAATCCAGGTTTGTTTGTTTTTTGAAAGATTATGAACATTGTTCTTCTATCAGACTTTAATTTAAGCAAACCACTGGAGAGGCTGATGTGCTCTCTAAGATTTAAAAGACATCATGACACAGAGGCAGAGGGGCTGAGACCATTTGGGCGGATTAGGAGAGTTGGCCAAAGTCAAAGCCAGACTCTCTGTAATCTTCTATTTTATACTCAATACACATTCAGAGCTGCAGGGAAGAGGCTTGTTTGTCCCCCCAAGACTATTTTAAATTCAGATCACTTGGCTGCTATTTGGACTGCAGGGCCAAAAGGAAGCAACAGTTTATGCATCAATACATGTCTACAGTCTTCAGGTGTGGCAAATAAAAGGAACAGTTGTAACCATGAGGAAAGTCCAAAAAAATGTTGATTTTTTTTGTCTTTCAGTGAAAAAAATAGAACATAAAATAGTTTTTAGAACCTAATGTATAAAAACCTTTTTTCTTCTATTGAAGCAAACTGTAATAACAAACAGCTGCTTTTATAAAGTGTAACCAAATATTAAGATTCAACACAGAAAATTTGTGAAAAATGCATTTAAAATCTTAACACTGTAACAAATTTAGCAGATTTCCAAGAATAAAACACTCAACAACACTCTCACCTGTGTCCTTTCTGGCCAAACCTCATTGGGTTGTTTAGACCCCACCTATTTATTCAATGACCAATGAACTTCAAGCCTCAGGCCATTCCTGGCCAGAAACCTGTGAAAATTCACTCATTCAAGGTAAAACATGTGGTGTTGTTGGTTGGAGTCAACATCTCAGGTAAGATGAATGCTATTGTTTTAAAAAATGTGATGACTTGTGTTTAAAATTATGATAACGTAGTTTGTTTTGGTTACATTTCATGCTAAGATTTCATGCTGTTATTGGATGCACAAGCTAATTCAACAGAAAGCAGAATGAATCCAAGCAGACCCCAATCCTTGTCAGCATCTCACTGCCACCAGCAAGGCCCCATCAGGATGACTCTAGAAAACACAGAACTCTGGAAGGCCTTCCACAGGACTGGGACAGAGATGATCATAACAAAGCATGGAAGGTAACAAATTCTTACAGGAATTCTTTCTAGCTTTTATTGCAGCTCTTTTGATATTTTAAATATATTTTACCACATTGCTCCCGATTGTTTTAGGAGAATGTTTCCCCACTGCTGCGTAAGTCTCTCAGGACTCCAGCCTTCTTCAAACTATGTGGTCATGATGGACGTCATTCCTGCAGACACCTTCAAATACAAGGTACGATGATAGAGGTCTGCAGTCAGACACGGTTCAGCCCCGTCTGGCTGAGCCCGATCACTGCTGCATATCAAAGCCTTTAACTGCTTCCTGTTTGTGCACTCCCAGCTGGAAGCCCAATCAATTAGCATTCCTCCTCATTCACAGTCAAAGAACGAGGAGCGGGCCGGCCAGCCTGCCCCTGCGTTTATTCAGCACCTCTCATTATTTTCTCTGGCCTGTTTGGTCACAGTTATTTGCTTTCAGCACACTTGAAACAATGAGGCACAAATCAAGGCAAAAAAAAAGACGTTCAGGCCTCGTGGTGGATTCGGATGAATCCCCACACACATCCTGAAGTCTCACACGTGTTAATGTGGCCTTCACTCCTCTTTCATCTCCTCTGTAGTGGAAGAAGAAGCAGTGGGAGGTCACAGGAAAGGCCGAGCCCCAGCCCCCGTGTCGGACATACATCCACCCCAGCTCCCCCGCTGCTGGAAGTCACTGGATGAAGCAGTCGTTGTCTTTCCTGAAGATGAAGCTCACCAACAACACGCTGGACCAGCATGGCCACGTAAAACCCCTTTATTTACAACTAAACCATGGAACAGTGGATATGCTCTGCTTACTTCTGCTCTTTTCCAAAGGTTTATAATAACTAAGTACATTTACTTTGTAATGAAATACTTAAGTAGTTTTTTGAGGATTTGTAATTTTACCAATATTTTTTTAAATCGTTACTTTTACTTTTATTTCGTTACATTTTAAAGCTAAAAATGATACTTTTACGTCTTTACTTTGAAATGTAACAGCTAGTTACTAAATTAAATATGTTTGAACTCATCATGAAAGAAGATGTTTCTGCACTCTAAAAATGAAGTGTTGAATTTACTCAATTAAGTCATGTCAACTGGCTCCACTAAGCCTAGTTGAGTAAATTGAGCAAAGAATAGACATATATTGCTCAATTTAACAGGTTATTTCTTAGAGAGTTACTTTCCCAATGTGAACAGTTTTCTGACTTTTACTTGAGTAGTTTTCTCATTACCAAATTTATTTTTTACCAAAGTCATCATCGTTCTTGTAATTTTACTTTTACTTAGTTTTTTTTTCAAGTACTTTATAGACCTATGCTTTTTTCTCTTATCAGATCATCCTTCACTCCATGCATCGCTACTACCCACGGTTTCACGTGGTTCAGGCTGACAATCCCTACAGCCTCTGCAGGGGCAACTTTCAGACCTTCTCCTTCCCAGAAACAGTTTTTACAGCTGTCACTGCTTACCAAAATCCAAAGGTGCCAAAAAATATATATACTTTTTTTCAAGAATAAAGCAAACACAAGTTTATGTTCTTTTCAAATAATACATTTCTTTTCATCCTTTAGATTACCAAACTGAAGATTGACAACAATTCTTTTGCCAAAAGATTTCGAAAAGGAGACAGCTGTCATTCAAAGAAAAGTCCTCCTACAAAACAAGCCCCAAAAGAAAACAAAGATCCTTGCAGCTGTTCTCCAGGTATTAATTGTAATATTTTATGTAATAATAGCATTGCAGCATAATAAACTGGTATTTGTTCTGAACTGGATGCTGTATTTCTCGGTCAGGCCTGCAGAGGATGCCCTCCACCTCTCAGTCAGCTTCCACACCACCGTCACTGAAGGGAGGTCACCTCTCATCAGCCTGGGGCCCTGAGCAGGACTCCTATGAGACCACTCACCCCAAGCCCCCGGAGCTGCACGAGTATGACTACAGCTGTAAGGAGCAGATGGTGCCCACAACAGCAGCATACCAACCTTACAGGTCTGAATACCAAACAGAACATGGAGAACTTTTAAGTCAAGAGGACATCTTGTTCTGCACCTCCCGCTTAAGGAAGTGTTTGTTGCATGAATGGCGTGATGTTTAACATCGAGGTTTCTTCTTTCCAGGCGTGTGCAGTACACCAGAATCCCTTCTGGAGACAAAAACCCAGCACAGCCCACGACTCAGCCTCCACCTCACTCACTTTCTACCACCGAACGAGACACCCAGCAGCGGGCCTACCACTGCAACCAACAGGGCCACGGCCGCACGCCAGACTGGAGTCAGTACCCACTTTTCTCCTACTCCTGCTGGTGAACTTCAGTCCTATGAAACAGTCTTGTCTTTGATGGAAAATGAAATCAAAAAAACATACTTTAAATTTATATTACCCTGTGGTATCTGTCATTTTGGCCATTAAAATTCTGCAAATTTTCAATGATTTCCAAAATCTTTCATTATATTTACTAGAGATGCTCTAGACATCCCATATCTCCTGTCAGGGACATTATACCTGCTTTTACTGTGATATCCCACTACATGCATTCCATAAGTAAACATTGTCTGTACAAAATAAAAACCATTTCATTAAAGTTATGGGAAAAGTGCACTATTTATTGTTAACATTTTGTCTCAAACAATAGTTTGGATCATGCTCTCCCTCAGATAATCCAGTTTGATGATGTCATCAATCGCGCTCGGTGAACGTCTCTGGACCACAAACATTTATTAAAGGGGCTATATCATGTAAAATCAACTTTTTAAAGCTTTATACCATGTTATAATGTTATCCTCTCATCAAAAACATGTCTTGTCTTGTTTTGACTCATTCATGCATGTTTGAGAAATCCTGCAGCAATTTTAGGCTGCCATGCACATTTTAGTAAAAATCCAGGCATTAATTTATCTGGCTTTTGTTATCAGAAAAAAAAATGATACCGATATGTAGATATTTTACATTTTTATGCTAATATCGGACCAATTTTATCAGACATCCTTAATATTTACTGGTAGTTTAATTTGGGTCAGCTGCAGAAATTTAGGAAATGGGCACTCGTAAACTCGTAAAACATTTAATAATAACAATAATTTTTGAATAATTGCGTTCCAAAGTTTTAAATAAAGTTCATTTGTTAGTCAGAATATGTATATGTAAATTACACTGAGTTTGTTGGCTCCAAAGCTGCAAGCTTAACTGGTCGAGATTATCTTCTCTCCGAAAGTACAGTAATAGCTTTTGTTAAAAGGTATTCAGTGCTTCATTAGATATCTTGCTAACAAATGAGTACACACACACTCAGACACAGACAATTACATTATTGCCCGTTTCTCATGGCAGCAGGTGATAATGAGTGAATATGATCTGATGAATGCAAAAATGAGGTAAAGGTCCACCTGTCAGAAGTAACAACAACCAGCAAAGGCCTGCTGAGAGCACAAGAAGCATGGAGCGATGAGAGGTTGTCCAAAAGAAACGTGTCTGATCCCATAGTTACTGTCACACTCTGGCATGTTTCCCCGGCAGACGGCAGGAACGTCTGCACTGTAAATATTTCACGAGAGCGAGAAATGGAAAACTCACAACGCTGCAGGCGGTGGGGCTGCAGAAGGATTTTCTAGAGCAGATATGATTTACATCACCGTGCAAAATGCTGATGAACACCATTAATGGTATGAAACAAGCCAATGGAAGTTTCAGTCACTGTTTGACTCGTTCGCTTCACTAATTTTCTAGTTTGAACTTTAAAACTTGTAAAATTAGTGATTACAGTAAGGTCATGAAAGGTTTTTGTCTTCCTGTTTCTTTTCTTCTGAACATAAAATGTATCAAAAAGCTGCCTCTTAACTTCAATGTTTTTAATAACACAATAATTTACTGCAGTCACCTCGTGTCAACTTACTTATTTTTGAGCGTGCTTAAATCGTACAGCTTTAAAAATGGGGTTTATATGAGGTTAATTTATAAACCTCAACTGCACCATAAAAAAAGGGCACATAAACCAAAACCACAACATTCAAACTCAGCTTAGTAACATTTTGATACAAAAAAAATATTTTAAAAAGACCTTTTATGGTCGAAAATAGAAAATCTTTACATTTCAAGAAGAAAATGACAAAATAAGTATTCTCCAGGTCGTAACTGTCATCAATCACGTAAATACTAAAGTAAATCTGAAGTCAAACTAACATTTGATTGTAACAAACTCTGCTAAAGCAGTTTTCATTACGTGCTAAAGGTATAGTAGTGTGCAAGCATTGGGACGTGCAGAATTAACACTGACTGGGTTCGGCACAATGGTTCTGAGAACTGCAGCATAAATAGATTTTATGCGATCCAAACAACCACAAGTTTAATTATCTGAATAGTCAAATAACTTTCCACAACAATGCAAATATGCATGCAAACAATGTACTGATAAGTAAAGGAAAAGGCATGACATTTTGTTTTTCCCTTCCTAAATAGAACAATGATAATCACGCCATTAACTTCTGCAGCCGTTTGAACCCTCTGGCCCATCCTAACGTTGAAACAAGTTCCTGAAAAACAAAGCGGCACAGCTCATGCTGTGTTTTGCATACATGGTATACATTAAGTTGTCATTAAGGAGAATCAATATGTTCCTGTGAATAGGTCATGGCTCCGATGATGACTGTAATGAATCAAACTATGGCTGAATCTGACCTTTCCCGAGGGCACAGCCTGGGTGTGTGTGTGTAAATGGGTGTGTGTAGAGGTCGACAGGGTTTCTGTAGTCCATTAACAGCGCTGCCTTTTAGCCAGATAATGTGGATGGCAGATAATGTGCCGTTTGGTTCAGTTTCAAATGTATAAATACTTGGGACTTGAAGAGGACATATGCAAAATCCACTTTTTTTAGCCGTTAAATACAGGTTATGTACTCGTAAGTCAATAGGAGAGCAGAAAAGTTACAATTTAGGCATAGATATCTTTATATTCTGTTTGAGTCATATTTTTTTAACCTGTTTAGTTTTCTTTATTTTCTATGATGTATCCTGAATTATTACATCTAATTATTTGTGACAGAAGTGCCAGGTCTGGACTTACCAACTACAATTTGGTCTTCTTTCTCCTCTACCTTCTGGGTGAGACTCTAGCTCCAACATGTGCGTACATCTTCTTTTTTTTGACATTTTTTTCATTATTTTGTAACTATAGTCAGAACTTGGATGAAGCTAGTTCACATTTAAAGAGACAGCCTCAGAACGAGTTGATCTGAGACACACCTCAGAAAAGGCTTGATGAGCAATTCATACCAAAGCATTGCAAGTCCACTTTATATAGACCCCACCTGAATGATTTAAATGTGAAAAACAAAGATTTAAAAGCATTGTCTCCTAAAGACAAATGCATTAAGTAACCGTTCAAATATTTATAACCTGACCTGCTGAATTTTGCCATTTGAACCACCTCAATCCAGAGAAACATGTTCATTTTGAGTTTCAATTTTTTTTTGTATTTTGAATTTCCACTGTTCAGGACTCAAGTTCTCAGGTTTTAAATATTACCTTGTAAAATGAGATGGTACAGTGGTGTCGTTTCATGTAAAATAATTCAACGTGGGAAGTTTTTAATTTGATCATCTCTGCTCATCAATTTGGTCAAAATAAAACTATTTCTCCAGGTCACTCAAATCATCAACAAAAGCTCATTTATAAGTAAACCTCTGCAGTGTTTCGCTCCATCGCACTAATAATTTCTGCTCTGGACAAACACAGAACATCAGCAAACGCTGCCCTTGAAAAAAGTTTTCCATTCCGCATCTCTGGGTCAGCTGACGTTCTTTTCTTAGCACCTCATTAAAATTCATTAATTGGTTCCTTCCTCCTGGGCGCAGGCCGAATCAAAAGTGGAAGTGTCGAAAAATTAGAGCACGAGCAGCCGTCCTGTGCTCCAGAAACATTAACGGGTGACACCGAGCTGCTGCGAACGCGTCCACACCCACACCATCTGCGCTGCGCAGCAGACAACTAGGGCACACCAAAGACAGGCGAGAAAACAGCTTAAAGAAGTAGACATTTGTTTATTTTACTTGTTCTGTACATAAAAGGGGTCATTACCAGCAAAGGTGTTAACCATGGGAAATATTAACACATGTAAATGGCATAAGAAAATAAAAAAAGGCACAATTTTCAGTTTTTAAGTAAAGGTCAGGCTTTCCTAGAATATGAGAAGAGAGCACAGTAATACTGTTAATGCAATTACAAAATAAACAGAACAAAATCTGGAAGCAAAAGAAACACAAGTTCACCTGGAGTAAGGAAATAATCAGGGTGTATTGCTTGTTTAGATTTTAATCATTTCAACAAGTTAAACCTACTCTGAGCTGTTTGCACAGACTAGATAGGATTAAAATCTGAGAAACTTTAACTGAATGAGATAAATGACAATAAGCAGCATTTGACCAGGTAATCCAACTCCCTGGCCAAGAGGTCATGCACATAGGCAACCAGCAGGCATTTTTCCCTTTTACAAAAAAAAAAAAAAAACCCAAACACTTCACTCGTTTTCAAATGCTTGATTTAAAAACAAACTGACCAGAATCACTGAGCAATGAGAACGCTGAGCACCGAACGTCGACAATGGGGAGAAAAATGATTCCTTTTTACAGCAGAAATTTGCACCGTTTGCACAACTGTTTAATCTTAAATTCCTACGAATCAGCAAAACTGGATGCAACTGGTTATATGAACAAATAGTCTGCCCTTATGCTCTATGAGATTTTGTTCGCGCTCACAAAAAATTAAACTCATTTAAAACATATAGTCACATGGGACCTCAAGCACTCAAATATGAAATTTATTCTATGGTTCTGAAGGCATTTATGGGATTTTATTGGCTTGCTGAAACATTACTCTTGTCCTGACCCGATACCGAAAAGTCGAGTCTTTTATTTCAGTCCAAACACTAAAAATGTCATTTTTAGTTTATCTAGAAGTTGGACATTTTGGAAGTGGGGCCAAGGATGGTGCTTGCTGACATTTTTGGAAACCAGATAAAAAGCCTGGCACTCCCACATAAAAGGATTTCTTTAGTGCTCTGTTCTGACAGCACTAAAAGCCTGCTAAACTGTCTTAAGTGATAATAACAAAAAAAGTTGCCCTTTAAAAGACAGGTCTCATAATGAATGAAAAAATGCTTTAAAGCAGCTGGCACAAACAGGGAACAAACATTAAATTAACATATGGCCATGTCAAGGATTTATAAAATAAGACAAATGGGTGTGGAGGTGGAAGAGTGGGCGGGGTCTATGACATGAATTAACTAAGATGCCCCACATACCCAATCGTTCTGCTTCTACAGCCTTAAAGAAAAACACATTGGTCAAACTCATTTATTTATGGCCAATGTGTGCATGCTGATGGTTAAAAGGTAAAACAGTGACTTGATCATTAAAAAATAAAATTACTGGCTGGTCAGCTCCCTGTTACCTTGGTGCTCTTAAGTCCATAAGTCCATAGGGGTGAACCCACCCTCTCCCCCCTCTCTGTATTTACTGCACAAACATCCTCACGTCAACAACACACATACGCACTTTCAGAAATTCAAAGAAATTTCCAACATGACAAATATTCAGGGAGAAAACAGACAGAATGAAATTAGGTAAATATCCATTGTGAACACGCACAACATGCACTTTGACATACCCAAAAAGAAAAAAAGACACACTCACACTGATGCCCAGTGATGACCTGGATTTCAAAATAAAATATTCAGTCTACAACTAAAAAGAAAATAAAATGGAGCTAAGAGAAACTGGGTCATGTTTTAGTTTAGACTTGATGTCCAACAGCTGTAAACAGTCAGAAAGCCTTGCAGCGGCTGGCAACAACAACAGGGGGGGGGGGGGTCGCTCTCGTGGCACAACCCCACAAGCAGGCAAGCGCAGAACTGCGACACTGGCGGGCAGGGGGGACACAGCCAGCAGACTCAGGTATACATCAATACCGGGGAGAGGCTCCAGCTGGATTCCTGGGTCAGTCACTCTCGTCTGGATTTTGGGGGTCTATGATTTTGACGTGGGTGAAAGGGAAGAGCCCCCTTCGCCCGTTCACCTCGCCCTCCCACTGACCGCTGATGTTCATCCGTGTCACTTTAACAATATCGCCAACCTGGGGGAGAGAGGACAAGAGGACATTTGTTCATTGCAAAAGATTTCTGAAACTGAAACAGTCAAAATCACTTTAAATTGTAGTTTTCAACAAAAGATCTGAATCTGAAAGTCATTTGTTCTATATCAGTACAATTATTCCTTACATTATTAAAGAAAGACAATTATTCCTTACATTATTAAAAGTGAAATGGTAATCAAGCATAACACTGAATCTCTAAGGACAACCCAACTTATCACAATCTGTGTGATGCTTAATGGTAAATGGACTGAACTTATATAGCGCTTTATCAAGTCCTTCCGGACCCCAAAGCACTGTACACTTAGACATTCACCCATGCACACACACATTTACACACTGATGATGGCAAACTACACTGTAGCCACAGCTGCCCTGGGGCGCACTGACAGAGGCGAGGCTGCCATGCATCGGCGCCACCGGACCCTCTGACCACCATCAGTAGACAAGGCGGGTAAAGTGTCTTGCCCAAGGACACAACGACTGAAACGGCTGGACGGGGGATCGAACCGGCAACCTTCCGGTTCCAAGACGACTCCCCTAACCACTGTCACAGCCGCCCCATAATAAAAAATTAATGACTAAAAACTAGCTTTCCTTGAAGAAATGCTTCAGAAACAGACTGACTGGCCAAACGACTCAATTTGCTCATGTTTGCCATTAAAAGAAATTTCAAATGAGCAAAAATAATTTGCTCATTTAGAGTAGGTTTAATATTCTTTAGATTTATTGTTTTTTTTGTGTACAGTGCCCTGAGACAATTGTTGTGACTTGGCGCTATAAATAAACTGAATTGAAATTAATTATTTCAATTCATTCAAAATTGAAGAGACCCCAAATTAACCTTGACATAAAAGGGTGCATGTTAGAACTTATAACATTAATATAAGCTATAACATCTGAGTCAAAGACTAACAGCAACAGCAGGTAAGACGAGATGAGAGACAAGAAGGCAGTGCTTTGAAAACTGAGCGTTTAAGACAAGCATATTAAAAACACAAGAAAAATAACTTTTTTTATGGGTTGTATTTCCTCCAGTGTCCTTTTCTCCGTTAAACAAACTACATAACGCAGGACATGTTATGTTAATTTCAAGACTAATCTAGGGACATCCAATCCTGGTCCTGGAAGGTCAATATCCTGCATGAGATTTCTCTGCTCTAACACAGCTATTGTGAATAAATGGGTGATGAACATGCTTTTGCAAAACTTGCAGAGGTAATTTAATCACTGAATCAGGTGTGTTGGAGCAGGGAAACAAGTAAAACATGCAATTACCAGGATGGGACACCCATGCAATAATCCAAAACATATGTTCAGTTTGGTGCAGGACTGGTGGGACTACACCAGAAGACACACCCTCCTAAAAGTAAGTTGCTTTTATAGAGAACGTAATTCTCAATAATAGGTTCATGACAAAATATCACAACAAATGAGAGAAAAAAAAATCAAATGTGCAAACAAATGCCATGTTTGTGTCAGCCACTTTGTTAAAAATGTGAAAAATGTTGCAGAAAATGATGCATTGTGCTCCCAAGTTAACAAGCAGTTCTTGTCTCTTCAAGAACAACAGTATGAATTATTGCTTGGGGTTTGTTGAAAAGGTTCAAATTGTCTGATACTGTTAATACTCATCCAGTAAAAAGCCACTTTTAGTTACTTGTTTGCAGCCTCTAGTTTGCTACTGGAGCGGTTTGTCCATTACTACACAATGATTACACAAAGTAGCAAATGGGACACAAAATAACACTTCAGTTTCACTTCTCATTCACACAATCATCATTTGCATGATATCATCTCTTCCTCGCTAGTTTATCAATAGTTACGAGTCAGAACATTTCTTAAATGGAAGCTGCTGTATATAAAGGAGCTCTTGAAAAACCAGTAACCAGCTAATGTGTTTTGTTTGCATTGTCATAATGTCAGTCTAAGTAAATTTGTGGGGCATACTTAAAATATGAAAAGGGAGTGAAGCAGAAAGAGAGCTACCTATCTTTTAGCTCAAGCTCACTGACCTGCTTTATTCAATGTGTTCACAACATACACTATGCAGGATTCCATGACCAAGTGCACCTCAGTATCCACTCTAGCAATCTAGTTTACTTCCTCCAAACAATCACATCACAAAAAAGCAACAAAGCCTGCTTTAAAATTATTTTTATCTTTCCCCTGGGGACATCTCCATAGCACTGCCTGCTCAGTAAACTGAAGCCTCACTGCATGTGTCAAGCACATTCTGAGCATGAACGTCGCGTGTTTCAACATGTTGTTTAAGAAAAGACCGCCAAGAATACTTTGTAATAATACGAAAGTCAAAGACGCCATCGGGCCTGTGGTCAGTTTAGTATAAATAGGTGGTCAGTTTAGTATAAATAGGTGGTAGGGCTGCACGATATTAGAAAAATCTGCGATGTGCGATAACAGTGCTTAATATTGCGATGACGATATGACTTGCGA